>JARKHS020026893.1:0-271514 GCA_030143305.2 Amblyomma americanum
TCAGAAAAGTAGCTTCACTAAATCCATGCAGTTGGCACGCACAATTTTCTGATATGAAAGGTGTACGGTGTAGCGCGACTTTATAAACGCCGAAATACAACGCATCTTGGTCAGAACGTTTGCAACGCTAAAATACGAAATGACCGAGAAAACTAACTTCGACTCCGGCCCACATCAACCAAGGTGAACAGGGGCTCTGGGCGGAGCCGAAGTCTGTTATCCCACAATCCGGGACTGCGCTTGTCTGTCTGGGCAAATTATCCACCATTTGCGGGTGCTAAAACCTTTGCCCAGAGGAAGAATATCCGGGGACGTGTAAGCAGTTCTGATTTCGGATGATGGCGAAATTTGAAGCGTTAACTTGAATATCCGGTGCAGTTTGGCTGCTAAAGAGGATTCGATTGGTCCATTTAAAAAAGTGAGAATTAGCCAGATCAGCGGACCAAAATTACATGTTTTTGGAGTATGAACAGAGTGCGACATGGACAAATTTAAAGGCTGTGTTGCCAGGCGTTGGGGCTATGGAGAGTGTCATTCTAGGCACAGGTTTGGCTCATCTGAAAAAGTGATAACACAATTGACCAACACTGCAGAACCAGCATAAATGTTTTGTTTTCGGTATGTATACTATCTGCACCCGCGCGTCGTCTCTCACGCCATGCGCATGTTAAAATGCTGCTCCTTACAGACACTATATTCGAGAAACAGGACAATCGATAAGCGTGAGCCTGAATAGGCACCAGTTTGACATTGGAAGGAACATCCCGAAAGTCACTTTCAGAACATAATAATCAGCGCTGTGAAAATTTCTATGAACTTAAGATATTCATTCTCCAATACGGCTTCACGTCTGCAAGACATAGAGAGGCATCGTAATCCACAGTTATGTGTCCAGATGAAAATTACAATCGTTGAGGTATATTCCACAGCTCATGTAATTTTTGCACCTGCTCCCATCAAAATGGCACAAGTGAAATCTGAAGAAGCACACGTAATCGGCTCAATGGTGGAAATGATTTACTTCACTCTGGTCCTACATAGCACCGGCCCTCGACAATACGTTCTGCTATTGGTACGACGACCTGCGCTGCTTATGATGCACGCTGCACCAGCCTTCCCCGTGCTTGACATCGCCTCTCTAGCCTTTCTTTCCTCTTTTTTCCGGTTCCATTGTTTTGTTGCTCCACTTTTTTATTATTGGGCATAAGACTGCCCTTTGGTGAAATGTTCAAGGAATCACCCATGGTGGAGTAGATTTGTAATAAGGGAGCTTTCCTTTGTAGCCGTGTGGCTGCGCTTGGGTGGATTCCAAACTTAAACTGCAAAACACCTCGCAAACATCAGTTCTGCATATCAATGCTCGGCGTGCATCTATCAAGGGTGATGAGATATCATACTTTCTAGATCATTTTTCATTTAAATTTGATTACATACTCATGTCTGAAACATATGGTACCACAGTGACAGTAAAATAGTCGATATTACTGATTATAACCGGTTTCATCAAAATCGATCTTGTGGGCGTGGAGGTGGCGTCGCAGTTTATACTAAGGATAGCCTAACTTGTGAAATAATTTGTGATTTCACTGTGACAACAGATGACCATGAGCTTATCACCTTGCGTCATTATAATGAAGTTGTTTCCGTCTTGTACCGTCCTCCACAAGGAAATATCAAAGCGTTTCTAAATAAACTTGAGTTATTGAAATATGCCAGCAGAAACAAGTTTTGCTTAATTGTTGAAGGTGACTTTAATATTAACGTTTTATCAGATTGCAATCATGCAAATGAACTCAGAAATATGATTCAACCTTCTGGCTTTACAAACTTGGTCACCTCGCCAACCCGTGTTACAGTGTCAAGCTGCTCTGCCCTTGACCTAATTATCACGAACACATGTATTGTTACCAGTGCTGGCACTATTACCAGTGACATCAGTGACCACTGTCCTGTTTTTATGACATATGTCAAAAACACAAAATTAAGCCAGAAACTCGAAGAATCATTCAGTTCTCAGCATATCTCAAACGACTCGCTCGAGTCGTTTAAAAACAGTATCAGTACGTGTGACTGGAGCCCTGTATTTAGGTCAACTAAAGTTGACGAAGCATACTTTGAATTCATAGAAATATTTACGAGAGTGTATACAGCACATTTCTCCATTTAGAACACTAAAACGTTCAAAAAAGGCGAAGAAACCTTGGGTGACACGCGGGCATCTGAAACAAATCAAACAGAAAAACCGTCTGTACCTTCAGTTTCTTCGCACACGGACGGAGAAAAACCTTAAAGAATTTAAAACCTTTAGAAATAAGCTAAATACTACGCTTAGGCAGGCAAATAAAGCTTATTACGAGCATCTTTTTTCCAACATAGGCAGAAATGGCCAGATATTATTTGGAAAACAATAAATAATGTACTCTGCAGAGGTAAAGCCGATTCGTCTCCTGAAACTTTAACGGTCAACGGCACCGACCTAATTGGTGAAGCTCTTGCTGATAATTTTAATCACCACTTTACCAATGTCTCAAATCATTACAACTACAGCTTAACAACCTTGCCCAAAATTAGCATCAGTACCCCTGAAACCATCTTCCTTCGCGCTACTGACGAAACTGAGGTACACAGGACATTTTTATGCTTAAAATATAGCAATACCCTTGATTATGAAAACATACAAATAAAACCAATAAAGTACGCGATTGAATTTCTGTGTCCAGTACTGTCTTATATATATAATTTAGCAATAGAATCGGGTACCTTTCTTGAGGGCATGAAGCGAGCAAGAGTTGCTGTAATCTTTAAAGGTGGAAACAGAAATGAAGCAACTAATTATCGACCGATTTCTATATTACCTGTTTTCTCCAAAGGACTAGAAAAGATCATTTCCTCACGCCTAATAAATTCCTTAGATAAAACTATGGCGCTGACCGATTGTCAGTTTATATTTAGAAAAGGTAAATCTACGGAAACGGCGCTGCTTGCAATAAAAGAAAATATACTACGGAACATTGAAAAGGGAACATATACGCTCGGTCTTTTTGTTGATTTCAGCAAAGCTTTTGACTGCCTCGACCATAACATACTTCTAAAAAAACTCACTTCATATGGCATCCGCGGAAAATCTCATGATTTGCTTAACTCGTACCTCAGCAATAGAAGCCAGTGTGTCTGTATTAGGAACCACCAGTCATCCTTACTTCCAATATCTACAGGGGAGTGTATTAGGCCCGCTTCTGTTTAACTTATACATAAATGACATAGTTCATATTGACAACAGTGTACAATTCATTATATATGCTGATGACAGTACTGTGCTTATTTCTGGTAATGATCCCAATGCCCTTGTGTCACATTGTAATGATTTACTTGAAAAATTGTCGGTCTGGTCCCAATTAAATCGCATAAAAATAAACACCCAGAACACCGAGAGCTATTTTATTTCGAGTCAGAAATACGAAATTCATTCTAGAAAATTCTCTAATGATTCAAGATAAAAATATTGACCTTGTCGATACTCCCAAATTCTCGGTGTCTTTTTTTCGTGCCATTTGAGTTGAGACACTCATGTCAACTATGTTGCAAGGAAAATCTCTTCAGTGACTGGAGCTATGTCGCGATGTCGTACTGTTCTACCGCAAGAAGTTAAACTTCATTTATATAACGCATTATTCGCCCCGCACGTGAGCTACTGCAGTTTGGTGTGGGCGAGCACCACAAGAGCAAATATTTAGAAGATAATAGTTCTGCAAAAAAGGTACCTTCGCTACTTAGCCAATATTGATCATCACTCTACGATAAGGCATCTCTTTGAAAAATACAAAATTATTAGTTTTGACTATCACTATGAACACCGATTGCTACATGCTTTCAATTTTACTCAGCATGACAGCCAGAGTTTCCTTCGTTCGATGGCATTACTACAACCTAGAGCTACTCCTTCTTTAACTCGAATTTCCGAACCCTGGTTAGTCCCATACTTTCGCACTCAGTACAAATTGCAATCATTAAAACACAATATGCCGGTCTTATTAAATCAACACAAACAGGTAGCCTTCAAATCCACAAAAGAGCTACGAGTACACTTTTCTCAATTGTAATTGATAAGAATCTATTGTTGTGATAAATCATGCAGCAGGTCTGTATGTCCTGATGCTTTCTGCTACTCAGTGTTTGTAATTAATGTTAGCGTACTCTGCCACCAATGTCTGCTGCCGCTTTGTAAACGGCTCCAGGGCCCCAGTCAAGTTGTAGGCAGCAACTTTTAGCCGTGGAGACCGCCCAGTTTCCTGGTAAATGAAGAATTTAATTGAACATTTAATTGAAAATTACTTCCTTGTTACAAAACTAGGCTTTCTGTGCCGTTCCAAGCCTCCGGCGGGGCCTATATGGGCAGCCCTCGTGGGACACATTTAAACAGCCCATGATGAAAACATGCGGGTTCGGCATCTAGTGCCTAGTTGCGCCCCGTGCAAGCTACGCAGAGATTACCCCAATATGGATATTTCGCACCCATATGGATAGCCGAATTTAGGCCTCGCGCACTCAACCCGCATTAGCGAGAGTGCCTTCAATACCGAAACGGGATCGATGGCGTTTCAGCAGAGGCAAGTCCCACTTGAACTTGCCCAAATATTTCGCAAGGTGGCTGAGGTGGGCTTTTTTGGTCTGTTTGCGCTGCTTCATTAGAACGATGCGGGTTCTGCACGAGCCAACTGAATTTGAGCTTGCCCTCATACTATCCACAGAAGGCCGATGTGGGTATTTTTGGGCCGGCTGTAGCCCAGTTGTCCTGGGGAACTCTGTGGAGCCCAAAATCGTGCTTTAAATCTCAGCGCATCACTCCATTCTAGCGTCGCACCGAAACTTTTTTGTAGCACTTGACGCACAAGGGCTTCTCACCATAAGTATTGAGCTGGCCGACATTTCCCTGATATTAGTGTTTGCGATAGGTTTATTTTGACAATGGCTCGAAAGAGACACAGTAGCAACGGGCTATGTGTGTATTTCCTACTGTAATGAAACGCTGAAAGTTGCAGGTGGTCGAGGGCATCTCGTAAGGTGGCACAGTTTTTCCTGCTTATTGTAAAGTAATTTTGCACAATTTACACGAGTAGGGAAGTCAAACGTGTAATCTTCAATAACTGAACATATGTGCTAAACATATATTACGTGAATAAGGTAACAAAAAAACCACAGCGCGCATATTAAAAATTAGATAAGTAGAAAAACAGCGAGCATGATAGGATAGAGGCGCAACTGAGTGCTCAGCGCCGCTACTTCACATCAGGAGCCCTCGGTGGCATTCCGACGGCAGCCCTTTTGGCTGGCCGGTTTTTTCCTCGCAGAGCGTGGAGTTACGTTGCATACGAGCTGAAATACCAGAAAAGGGGGACAGATGTGGGCACCATGAGGGCAGCTCGCTTTCCGGCCCCGCTACAGCCCATGAAGGACTACTGCATTCTTCTACGGGCAGACCCATTAGGGCTACAGCCCAAGTTATTGTGCATTGCGCTATACATGCGTTGCATCTGCCGTGAAGTACAACAGAAAGGACCGATTAGTGCATAAGGCAGGCAGCCCGCTTCCCAGCCCCACCGCAGCCCCTATTGAACCTACAGCAATTCTGTGCGGGTAACCCCACTAGGGCTAGCCCAATTTATTACGGCATAAAACCACTCTCATGCGTGGAATCTGCCCTCAAGAATCCCACATGGGACCCATGTATAACGATCACGAACATGAGCGCAGAACTCATGCTCATGTTGATGGCTTGCGCGTTGTCGTTGTCGGCGTGACCGGCAAAGCTATGAAAGCGATGAGCACGGAGAAATCTGAAAGTAGAGCCGTAGCGAAGTGGGGCATTTGGGAAAGATCAAATATCGTGGAGGAGGGCTAGAAGAAAATGTTTTTCAAGGAAAGAAATGGCGGCGCTGTCTGAAATCTCGATGGACACGTCAACCACTCCATAATTGAATGGATTAAAGAGGGAGTGAAAGAAGAAAAAAAATTGGTGCACGCTTAAGTTTCGCTTCGAAGAGTGGAACGCGACAGAGTGTTGCAGCACTGCCAGGGAGTCCACGGAACGTCATCGCCATTCGGTGCAACGCGTGGTACGCTGGATAATGAAAGGAAAGGACGCTTGTCTCACATACCTCGGTGGACGCCTGAACCGGGCCGCAAGAAAAGCAAAATGCAATGAAAATTGTTTTTAAGGAAAGGAAATGACGCGTGTCTCACATTTCTCGCTGGACGCCCAGACCGCGCCGTAAGGGTAGTAAAATACATTGCAACGAGGAGGAGGAGGAGGAGAGCTTTTTCGCTCACGGCCAGGATATTTCGCTCACGGCCGACGCCGACGACACCGCCTTTTTTGCGACACGAGCTCCTGAACGCTGTCGCGCTAAAAAGAGATGCCTTAGTGGAGGGCTGCGGATTTTTTTTTACAACCAGGTGATGCCAGCACTGACATCTCACAGAAGACTGGAATTTTGTTTTTATGGAGGAAAAACGCTAAGGCGCCCGTGTGCTGTGCGATGTCAGTGCACGTTAAAGATCCCCAGGTGGTCGAAATTATTCCAGAGCCCTCCACTACGGCACCTCTCCCTTTCTTCTTTGACTCCCTCCTTTACCCTTCCCTTACGGCGCGGTTCAGGTGTCCAACGATATATGAGACAGATACTGCGCCATTTCCTTTCCCCCAAAAACCAATTATTAATTATTATTATTAAAAATGTTTTTTTGAGGAAAGGAAAAAGCGCAGTATATGTCTCACATCTCGGCGGACGTCTGAACCGCGCCTAAAGGAGAGGAATAAAGGAGACAGTGAAAGAATAAAGAAAGAAACAGATGCCGTGCCGGAAGCCTCCGGTATAATTTCGATCACCTGGGGATATTTAACGTGCACTGACATCGCACAGCACACGCGCGCCTTCGCCTCCATCGAAACGGGGCCGCCGCGGTCCGATTCAAACCCGGGTACTCCGGCTCAGTAGCCGAGAGATCTGACCACAGAGCCACCGCAGCCACACCAAAAAAGATCCCTCTGTCGCACAATATTGACTGCGTAGCAAAGCTAAAGAGCCGGCCAACATTTTTATGCGTTGCATAATGCAATCACTAAGTTCAGCCCTTGGGCGCGGCCGGGCAGCCACCAAACCACGTGACGTGACGTCACGACAGCCGGAGTTTTGAAAAGCTGGGCCCCAACTCGCGCGGTCGCGCGCGGCCGCAGCCACCACTTGACTCCCGCTCCTCCATCTAGGGGCGCTGCACCGGCGCGTGACGTCACGGAGGAAAAGCTGGGCCCCAACTCGCGCGGTCGCGCGCGGCCGCAGCCACCACCTGATTCCCGCTCCTCCCGCTAGGGGCGCTGCGCCGGCGCGTGACGTCACGGAGAAAAAGCTGGGCCCCAACTACAGTGAACTAGAATAAGGGTAGTGTGCTCACTGGCCGGGCTGGAGTGAAGCCGCCGATGTCGAAAAATGGCGGCGGCGCGGTGGCGGCGCTGCTGTCGTGTTCACTGTAGGAAGGCAGGGAAAGTGGCCCAAGCGTATGCGGGGATAAAATACCGTGTTATTGCCAAAAGATCGTGCCTGCACGGAGTAAACTAGCTTGCATCATGTGCGTTGTTCAACTAGCTGATGAAGGTTTAATAAAATCTTCATCCGCGCGAACACAGGAAGAGTCAAGCGCGTGGAGCGCAGGCGCACAGCGGCCGCCACTTTGCGATCCTAAGAACTCATCAGCTCAGACTGCGGACTCGACGCTAAGCATCGTCCTACCAGCGCGACATAAAGCAAATGTTTTGAGCCACAAATTCAGCTACGGCGTGTCGCTTTAGTCCCAATTTTAAAGTAGACAAATATCGCTTGAGATCAATGCTAATGGTGGCTGTGAAACTTCACACATCCTTGCAGTTCATTTAGCGACTCGCTCACTCTTTTTGAATTGCATGCACCTACCTACCCATCACTTTGAACTTGCATGTAGTAACTCCTCTGCCATAGCAGCAGGCCAAAGGTTTTCAGCAGATTTGAAATGAAACAACACAGGAAGCCTTTCGTCTTCAAACGGGGAAAAGAAATTTATTTACATCGTTTGAGATAAGGAGATAAGCTCCCAGGGAAAGCAACAGTGGCAGTGGTTCAGCTACGGCTACACTTCAAGTGCTTGGCCCGTTCACGTCTGCCATGCCTCTCAGTGTTGACTCCGTTCACAAAGAAGTGAAGCCTGACTACAATTTAAAACTTTACAATTTCCTTGGAAAGATCTGCGTGAAGATAGCAACCAACCTCTTTGCACAACATTGCTCTGACACATCGCGGACATCAAAAATGCTCTCTGAATGGAGCTGGCTTTGCTAAAGCATTCTGTGAAAAGGTTGTCGAGCTTCAGCACAAAATCGTAGAGCTGAGCAGAAGGGTAGATGAGTCCTCCCTTGTCGCAGTATTTGGTGTATCTTGCGAGCTGAAAGCTGTCATCAGTGGATGGCATAGTTATAAGGCCAATGCAGCTTTCAAATTTTGTCCAGAACGCTGAAGGCACACTCAAGCTTTCTATGTCTTCTCGCTGCAGTGACACGGAAGAACAAGCAAAGACGTGGGATGGCACAGCGTCAGAGAGACTCTGTTCTGCCAGTTCCGTCACCGAAGTACCGTCAATGGTAGCAACGCTCGCACCGTCCGCACCGTCGGTATCTTGGCGAGAGGTTTCACAAGCTGCTTTGGATGTGGGCATTTCTTCGTCTCCACCTGACCGTTTTCTCTTGGTGGACTGTCTCGGCTGCGGCATTTTCTTTGACAGGTATTTCGGCAAGTTGGGCAAGAGGGTCGGAATGGCATCAGGTGTTAAAGCTGGCTTGCCACGAGGAATACGAACCTCTTCCCCTTGCACGACGTGGACGTAATCGCGGATGACGAAGCGCGTCTCGAAATGTAGCTCACACACAGCACTACTGTCGTCAAGCTTTTTGTCCGAGCGACGCAGGTTTCTTTCCCACTGCTCCCTCAAAGCAGCCTCTTTCGGCACGCTGAAGAGGGCTACCTTTGGGCCATCTTCCTTGTAAGCATAGCCGGTATTGCAACCCGGCGCGAAGCAATGGTTCTGCCGGCGACCCGGCATTCCTTTTCCCTTACGGAAATCTTGCAGTCTATCCAGGATGGTACAGCCTCGCCTTGAAGGTTCGTGGGACAAGAAATAATGCTCTAAGCACGCCACAGAATCCTCCACAGCAAGCACAGCACATGCACAACGCCACGACGACCAAAAAAACAACTCCCAAGCGCGTCACCGTGCGGCGGTGGCTACAGTGTTTGGAACGGTAGCGGCACCTAGCGGACAAGCGGGAAACTAAAAATTGTCGACATCGGCGGCTTCACTCCGGCCTAT
The DNA here is from genome assembly GCA_030143305.2 of Amblyomma americanum. NCBI lineage: Eukaryota > Metazoa > Arthropoda > Arachnida > Ixodida > Ixodidae > Amblyomma > Amblyomma americanum. Next base: position 9,391 of record JARKHS020026893.1, read on the forward strand.
GGAGACGCGGCGCAGTGAGCACACTACCCAATATTCTAGTGCACTGTACCCCAACTGGCGCGGTCGCGCGCGGCCACAGCCACCACCTGACTCCCGCTCCTCCCGCTAGGGGCGCTGCGCTATGATTGACGTCACGGCATATGTATAAAAGAGCTGCGCTCCTTTGCCGAGACAGTCTTATACCCCTGTCACACGGGCATTTCGAGGGCCCTGGAACCGATAGTCTATCGACTCAAAGGCGATCGAGCGCTGATACACGGGCAGTTTCAATGGCGATCGAGTCAATAGCCTATCGAGTCAAAGGAGCAGCACGGAACTCCATCGAGATATGCAACGCATTCTTGGCTTAACCAAGCTAAGCCTGGCAATTTTTTTTCTCTAATAATCTGTGATTTCAGTTGTTCTTTGTGGTATTATTCTTTTTTATTTTTGGCATCTTGGTGTTGCTGCTGCCGAGTGACATCCTGAAAGAAGAGCGGCCATAGCCTTGCGATTCCAGCACAAACAGCCGGTTTGTTCATGGTTTTTAATTTGTGAGAAAAAAATATCAATGCAATCCAGAATAAAAATTCTTCAGCAATGCCTGCTTCTAAGAAGAACGGATACAGGATGCGTTTTTTGAAAAAAAGGGATCTAGGTGAGGCCACGCTCTTTGCAGGCGCAGGCGCGTGCGCCTGTGTGTGTCTGCGTGAGTGTGTGTACGTGCGCGCGTGTTTGTTAAAGCTGTGCCTGTGTTAACCCTTTTTAACAACGAGGATAGACGGAATGGGTCACTTCGTCCCGAAACGTCACATTTTAAACCCATTATTGCGAGTAGCCTATACGTTCTATCAGTCCTAAAGCACTGATCTGGAAGTTCAGAGCCTGGCAAAATCGGCAATAATAGAATTGTCGAAGCACAGAGGATTCATGGAGACATAATTAATGCTTGTGTTTTTGCTGCAGTATTATGAAGTAGTTATTGCCGTATGTAAATTTAGAGGAGGTTAGCGTACAACAGAGTGCTTTGCCACGCAAATTAAATCTAACGAACTCCTTTTCTAAGATTTATTTCGAATCTGTCTGAAAGTATGCCCTTATAGCGAAAGTGAAGGTCCTAGCCTGTAAATTCCGCCTACCCTGCACACTGAGTGATACTTACCCATGTAACGAGAAAGCATTTGTTGTCCGCTTTGAAAGCTCAGTAGCACAATCTAGGAGGCTTCGTTTGCTATTAAGCAAAGTATTTAAACTTCGAGGTGCACTTTAACAACTAGAAGCAACTGGTATTGTGCTAGAGTGTCAGTGCCCGGGACTTTACGACGTATTCACACAGTAGCCGTGTGAATGTTAAGATTGAAAGTCAGGAATTTATGACGCTAAATGTTTTATGCATGAAATATACAGCCCTTCTTGGTGGGAACAGCCGAAAAAAACCAAAACGCAGACACAGAAAGGAACACACAGAACGTAGACGAGGCTGACTGTCAACTGAAACTTTTTATTGGAAAATCCGCGCTTTTTGTTTCCTTGTCAAAAAGATCTTGCTTTTCTCTCCCGTGGGGTTCGTTCAAGAAGGAAATTTCTTTTCTTGATAGAGAGATGGATGGTGTGCTGACGCACCGCCGTCCTGTTTCCCGTATCGCCAATGCCTCAAGGATCTCACGTGATCAATTTGTCTGCATACCTGCTTCATCGACTATCAGGTGCCCCAAGCAGCAATCTAGCCCTGCATTGCAGAGATTGTAAAGAAACCAAAAGAGGCAAACAAGTGCGCAAGTGTGAGCCCAAGTTGCATGAAGTTCAAGTCATGAAAACGTATGCAGACAAATTGACACGTGAGATCCTTGAGGCATTGGCGATACGGGAAACAGGACGGCGGTGCGTCAGCACACCATCCATCTCTCTATCAAGAAAAGAAATTTCCTTCTTGAACCAACCCCACGGGAGATAAAACCAAGATCTTTTTGACAAGGAAACAAAAAGCGCGGATTTTCCAATAAAACTTTTAGTTGACAGTCAGCCTCGTCTACGTTCTGTGTGTTCCTTTCTGTGTCTGCGTTTTGGTTTTTTTCGGCTGTTCCCACCAAGAAGAATGAACCAACTAGCTCAGTTTTCTACTCTTTTAATATACAGCCCTTAAAGTACGCTTCTTGCAGAGATGAATTATGGTTAGGGAGTTCTACTGCACCGTAATGCGCCATAAGACTATCTTATACTGATATCCTTGCAATTCCTTAGGAATGACGCCCGTGAAAACCCAAGAAGCTATTTAAATGCACAATGTCAAAGAATGTACGGAGTCGTTCAGAACTGTAAACTGCCCTTCATCATCAGCCTTACCACCCAAACTCTAAGACAAAGGCGTATCCTATATCCTTTCAAGGAACCCTATCCTATTCCATATGCGGCACCCATATTTCAGCAGTCTTCCACCTCTTCCCCGCCAACACGACGTATTTCAGGAATCTTTCAGCTGTTCACCGCTAACCTGACTTTTTACGGCTCGCGCAACGCTTGCTTGGGCTTTGGAATCCACTCAGTTTCCCTTAACTACCATCGCTTATTGTGCTTTTCATTACATGTATTGCCCCTATCACTTACCCTTAGTGTTCCCTTATCCACTCTGCTCGGTTCGTGACTGTGAAAGTTGCGCATATCAGTTCACTTTGCATAGCTTACTCTGCTTTACCCAGCTTAAGCTCTTTCCTTGCTTTAGCTCCAAGTTTTCTGCCCGGTAGGAGAATTTTGCTGAAATACAGCTGCTGTGTGTTTTGTCATGACGGATTTAAGTAAAATGCCATTTAGCATCTGTGTGCCAGCAAAAGTACACCACCCCAATCTTATTCTCCTAGTTATTTCCTTGTCGTGGTCCGGGTTTGCGGTCGCTTCCTGCATTGAGTAGATGTATACCCTTACTGCTTTCAAAGATTCGGTGTATATTAGAAACTGCTATTCTGTTCCGAGACGGGTGAAATTTTTATGACATTTATTCACGGTAATTTTTATACCCCATGATATTCTGTTGTTCTTTAATTGCTCAGGCCCTCGATCATTATTTTGTAATACTGCCGTCGAGTTACTTATCAATATAATGTCAGCCCCGTAGGTGAGTACCGGTAAGATTCACTTACGGGGCAGAAACGTGGAGGCTAACGAAAAGAGTTCAGCTTAAGTTAAGGACCACGCAGCGAGCCATGGAAAGAAAAATGATAGGTGTAACGTTAAGAGACCAGAAGCGGGCAGAGTGGGTGAGGGAACAAACGCGGGGGTTAACGACACCCTAGTCGAAATCAAGAGGAAGAAATGGGCTTGGGCCGGGCATGTAATGCGAAGGCAAGATAACCGCTGATCTTTAAGGGTAACGGAGTGGGTTCCAAGAGAAAGTAAGCGTAGCAGGGGGCGGCAGAAGGTTAGATGGGCGGATGAGATTAAGAAGTTTGCAGGCAAAGGGTGGATGCAGCTGGCAAAGGATAGGGTTAATTGGAGAGACATGGGAGAGGCCTTTGCCCTGCAGTGGGTGTAGAAAGGCTAATGATGATGATGATGATGATGTCAGCAACAAGTTGGATATTGTTATCGCGTTCTGAACAAGATTTTATCGCCAGCTCAATCCAGTCAGTTCCAGCATGTGCTATGAATCTGCACGCTAAAACAAATGTTCAGGAAATATTTTTCCACTCAGCGCGGATCAGCGCACATGGGTTTGGAAAAACACATAATATTAATATGTGGCTGCCTGCGCCTTTTAGAAGGGGCAGTCTTTGTCGCTAACTGCTCGTTTGACTTCATACTGTATGAAGCAGCTTGCCTGGCCCCGATAAAAATTGTAATGCAGCGTTCCTGTCCAATCAAGAAGAGAAACAAACAAGAAGATAAACAATTCATTATACTCACGTCCGATGACAACGAGGCCCTTCCACGTAGCAGCTGGCAAAGGTGATAGGGTGTCATGCCCTTTCCGGGAAATTCCTGTGTTTTCTCATATGCTTCAGCCGTAACGTTGATGCAGTTCGGCGGAAGTGTTCTGCACAGGAAAAAAGTACAAATTTTCAGAACAAGCTGAACTCACTTCACCGAAAGGTATTTTTATCCACTTAACTTCAAACGACCGAGTCTCGTGGTTTCAGGGTTGAAAGGAACAAAACACATGTGAGAGCGGTTTCGGAAACAGTCATTGCACACTGCTTATTCTGCGAACGCTAAAATTCGTGCTGGTCAAAAGAGGCGCTTTCAACTGCCTTGAAGTATTCTCCCTCTAGGTGTTTATAAATTTTTACAGCCGTATTGAGTGCTCAGTGGGTAAGAAATGATGCATGGAGATCGTTTACGAATGTCTCAAGTCGCGCCAGTGAACAAGTGGTGATGTAAAGTGTTATTTTGTATTAACCGAGATATTTAGCAATCCTTGATAATAAAGACCTGGGGTATTACAAAGCTATGTTTGCCATAAGTCTAGAAAGCTATGATAGCATGGGAAATCATTTGAACGTTACAGGTGCCCATGAGAATTAGTATTTTATTTTACCTTGCGCTGATTAGTGCAATCATGTTAGCTTCGAATCAGCGATAGCATTTATTCGTCGCAGTACACGCTTGTAGGTCCCTCATGCCCCTCTTAATGCAGCAGTATTTCGAACATAATGACATTATTACGCCGCAGCATGAACGCATCGCGGCGGCTAAGGTACTTCAGCGTTCGGCTGATGATGCCACTGCCGCGGGTTCGATCCCGATGGTGTCGGCCATACTTCGGGAGTGAATAATTACGCTGGGACTTCTTGTCCCAGCATATTCATCTTACATACATTCAAATAGAAGCTGATAGGCATAATGGCCAATGAGGGTTCCTGCAACACGGTGAGTGTTTGGGCCACCTCATGGCGCCGTCTTCAAACTCATACATTTCAGAACCCGGTTAAGTGTAGTATTTATTATAAGGGGCAATATTCAAATGAATGCAAGCTATGCAACGACAAAGCGGATCTCAACCATATTCTTTGGAAATGCGCTCTTGTCTCCCTGGAGGAAAAAAAAAGTCGCTTGACTAATAAGAGGCCCCCTTCCTCAGCTCCGATCCGGATGCTGAGACAAAGGTTGTCGAACTGGTCAAAGACGCCTCCAGGAGCCGAGACAATCTGGCCGTCGTTTAGGCGAGGTGCCTAAAGCCCCTAAAACTGTTGGAAATAAAGCCTTTACAAGCCTAAATCCTTAAATGAGGACAGTGGAAAAGTACAAAGTCCCGCGCATATTGCTTTGCCCTTATTCTTCGAATTATTTCTGCGTTTATACTCTTGCTATCATAACACATCATAATCCATCAGTTAGTAACCACTCGAGACAGCAGTACTGTGGCAACGGTGGTCTCTCCCCCGTGCCTTAACCCAGTTACGCGTTGAGGCGTACAGTTGAAGCCTAGTTCATTCTAGGTAGCGCTATTTCGAAGGCCTATTTACTTTTGATAGCGCGAGAGTACCGCTAGGGCGAAACAGCACCAAAAGTTCAGCATTCGCAGAATCAAGGCGTCACTCCAAAGCTCGAACTAAGCAAGGTTCTTGCCCTCTTAAATACGTATTCGATTGGTCGTTTGAAAGCGCATGCTTCAGAATGCTCGGATTCAAACAGACCGCCCTTGATTTGTTCCATTACTTCTTCCGGAGCACCTTTCCTCTGCATGAGAATGCTCGTAGTCGCTCTAAGTAACTCTCAGCCCGCCGTAAGAGCGGTTGAGCGGTCTGAACCATGCGGTCGTACTTCCCGCCCCATATTCCTCTACAGGCATTCCAGTGATATGGGGAGGCATCGTCGCTTATTTCTAAGTGGTTTCTGTACGAATGCTTCGAAGCTTTTGTACTGAAGTTATCAAAATTCTTTTAACAGACGAATTTCACCACTATGGTTCTGACTCTCAGAAAGCATTGTCGTGGTGCGGAGGGTTATGTATTGTAGTACTATCGTCGCTGACAGCCCCAACAGTGTCTGCAATTACGCAGAATGGTTATGAATGCCATTTCTGCGTCATATTTGTGCCAGGAGTTTCCTATGTGCATATTTGAGTGTCCGGTTTTGGGCCATGTTACCGCAATATCTGTTCTTTTCTGCAAAGAGCTGTTAAAAAATTCTTCGTGTGCAGCGTGCAACGATAAGGTCCCCTCGCTAATTGTGGCACTGTAAGCCAGCGAAGTGATCCGATGGCAACCGCGCAGCATTAGTTTGAAAAACAATATCGAGTGTGTTCAACGTTGTGCTGGCTTACATGTATTTCCGAGCAGCTGCTTTACGAATGAAAGACTAATGTGATTGGATAGATGTGATATAACTAAAACGCATCGATGTATCTGTGCAAGCTAAAGGTTTTTCCAGGAGTTAATCTTGCTTACGTGAACGCGCTATGAGCGGCTAGCAGATCTTTCTTCCTGAGCCCTTAGGTACAGATTCCTGCTGGATACTAGATGCAGAGGTTTAGTGTTTTGCTTGATAATGCGGTTGTCGCTGAAGGAATAAAACGCTTGCCCCAGTGCTGAGTAGCAGAACGCGACAGAGTAACAGAGCTCAAAGAACGATCGACATCGAAAGCAAATTGTGCAGACAGTGCTTGTCTCCGTAGAGGTGCTAAGTAGTTATGAATGAAGGTGCGGTCGTGCTCTTTGGAGTAGGTAGCTCTGGCAGAGTAGATCTCTATTCTTTTTCTCTCAGGCCTACGCGACATGACATCAGAGATGTACTTTCAAACTTAACACTGCCCACGATGCAATTGAAAGAAAGTAGCAAGAAATGCTTTACATTCAGTAAAGCTCAAGCTATCCGAAAAACAAATCCCCGAAAGATTACATACTGTTTTGATTACAAAAGGAAGAAAATTATAACGTTACTTGTAACGCGCCCGAATTTGGGCCATGCTGCAGCTTGAAAGCATGTACTTATTGGCGCCAAGATCTCCATTTCCCATCAGGTACCCATCCGTCGGTGGGCATTTTTTTGAACCAGGGGGCTTGTTAGGACGCTGAAGAGGAACCTGTCCATCATGAGTTGCTCCTAGTCTTTAAAAGAACGACGCAGAACGCAACTATTAGCAAACAATAAAATGTCCTGTAACGTTCGCTCTGAAACATTCGATGGCGAAAAAGAACGCGATCCGTATGAAGATGTAATACGCCTGGAAAAATCATGGAATCCGATTCAACATTTACGTTCTCTGTCCTGAGAATGCCTTGATGTATTTAGAGAAATCGTGATTATTTTCACACGCGTAATCTCCCGGAATGTAAACACCGGAGAATCACGGATGGAGGCAGCTAAGGCATGTCTCTAAATTTCTGGCTTCCATTTTTTTTTATGGAGTTTGGCGGAGAAACAAGAACACTGACCGACAGGTTGCGTTAATGTCAACGTTTTCCCCCCTTTTCTCCATGAGCGGTATGTATAGAGATCGACGTACCGAAGGGACACGTGTGTAATGCGGAACGGCGTAGCGGAAAACTCAAAATTATTCCCCACGCCATCAAGTTGTTTGAAGAATTCTGGGAACACACAGCACAAGGGGGATTTTGTACTTCACCTCCATCTAAGCATGGTCGCGTGGCAGTGTTCAAACTCGCTTCTTTGGAGCATGTAGCCGAAAGTCAAAGGCTGTGAGCAACCGCGGCGGGTTCTAGCTCATTTCTATTACATGTAGTCCAGTACATTAACAACGTTCGAAAAAGCCATCTCTATTTCGCACTAAAAGGTTTTTGCTTTCCAGTGTCATACGCCTAACCACTTTTTGATTACATCTCGCCTAAGGTGAAGGCCGGGAATGTAGAAATGTTTTCCTTTTTCCTTTTCTGTGTGAAATAAATATTTTTAAAGTGAATGTTTATTAGCACTGCTTCTGTGGGAAAAAATTTCGATGCAAGAAATATGATTGTGTACGTGACGATGACTTAGTATTTTTGTATAATGAAAAGGAAACATGCTACTCCTCAAGTGTCAAGCCCAACCACTGTAACGGCCCCACGGCCAACTGTATTTGCAAATAAAATAATAATAACAAGTTTGATGCCAAAGAGGTCAGGAAGCTGGAAGCGAATTTTTGTCTGGCTGTGCATTGTAACTTATGTTAGAATTATGCTTGCAAGAGAAGAAATACGCCTGTTACTTGCGTTCCTAAACAATTACCACCAAGCAGATTCAGATGCATTTTCCTGCTTTGGAGTACGTGAATATCAGTCCCCTAGATTTATTTTGTAATGTACCAGAGCAGCACGCAGGCTCCTCGTAGCGGTAGCTAGCAGCTAACTGTAGAGCTCGAAGTACACTCAAAGCTGATAAACAACTAAGTAGGGAAACAAAGCGCGTGATGCAGCGATGATGGGGACGGAAAAACAGCGCAGTTGCGCGATATGAATTATTGTTTCGCTAGCTCGCCCTCTGCAGACCGGGGACCACCACCTCTTCGCAGTCTGTTAGCTAAACACGGCTTGTTCACAGTCAACGCCTGCTGAGAGGAGTTAATCAAGTAAGTTACTCTACTGCATGTAGAAAAATGACACGAAATCATGCAATGTTACCGCCAAAAAGCAACAAGGTTTGGATACCGTAATGACAAGGTGGCTCCGTCGCTGATATCAACAACCAGAACATGTGATGCCCCGCCCGCCGTGCTAGATTCAATAAGCAAACTTCCACTTGCATTGTTGTCTGCAGAACTATCTAATTTAAATCGAGGTACTCTTTTAACGATGACAGCAACTTCTTTTCCAAGCACGGCTCTAAGTACTGCCTTTTTCAGGTTAATTACTTGTTAAAAAGCTATTAATTCCAATAAAAACACCGAGATAGATCTTCGCTTTTAAACACACTGGATCGATCGGTTAAATTACCGAGAAATGTCAGCAATTAATTCGTCAAAAAATAACAGCCGGAAAAAGACGAAACTTGCATTCAGAGATAATAAACAGAAAAAGACCGCCGAGTATAAAAAATAATAACTGAAACATAAGCTGCCTAAGAAAAGCGCGCTACTCGCGCTTCATCTACACTATATATGCTTCACAAGTGACTGATGCATAAAACAAAATATATAAGTATATAGACTTCACGGCTGATGCACTAACGTTGGAAACAGTTGGAATGCAACAAAGCACTCTATAAACCGCCATCAGGGGATGACGTGGTCAGCTTGCCTTCTGGTATGCTTTCGACACGAAGTGTCGTGCGAATTCACAATATTGCTCATGTACGACGGGTACTGATTACCACGTGAAGCTTGTATAGAAATTTTTAATTCCATTACCACTTTGCAACAGAAACGTTGTCCGTTACCCTGGAACAGCTGAATAGTGAAGAGATCGGAGACTTCCGACCCCAACCACGACGTTGTTATTTTTTAGGAATATTTTCTCTTTCCGTTGCAAAAGGATAATTTGAACAAAAAAAAAAACAGTACCTGCCGTGAGCATATCCTCAGCGTTTTTCTTCTCCAAGAAAATATTGAAATAATTTTGCTGCTCTATTTCCAAGTTTTGCCTTCCATTTGTCGCAAAGAAAGCAAAGCTCGCGCTAGGCCAGGAGCTAATTCATCATCTGTTTGCCATCGGACATCTCATCTTTTCTATCCGCAACGTAACAATATATTGCGTAGGACAAGCTGCCAGTGAGTCCAATCGGCTACGGCACACGTGTTTCGTCAAAGAGTATATTTGCAAAAACTTTACGCAGCTTGAACCTGAATAGAGGCTAGAATATAAATATCAGAGTATCGACAGTAGTGCTTTATATAAAGCTACCGAACCTTCCAACCCTCTTTGCCCTAAAACCCTGAACTTTAACATTTACCGGTGCATCATTCTTTCGTTCGATGGGTGTCCTGCACAATTTTAATTAGTGATAATTGTGACAGCCCAAAGGAAATCTTGTCATTTCTATCATAAACTGTTAACAGCGAAAACTGCCTCCCGCTCTTGCCCCCTTCCCTCGCTGTGTTCAAGTTGTTGTTGTTGTTGTTGTTGTTGTTGTTGTTGTTGTTGTTGTTGTTGTTGTTGTTGTTGTTGTTGTTGTTGTTGTTGTTGTTGTTGTTGTTGTTGTTGTTGTTGTTGTCGTCGTCGTCGTCGTCGTCGTCGTCGTCGTTGTTGTTGTTGTTGTTGTTGTCCTCACAAGTTTCTGCTACAAGCGCGGTTTTCCTCGTTCTCGTGCACAAAGTACTGCTGAACTTGTAACACAGAATCTTCATTGCACACCTTTTCTTGGGATGGACGAGCGATTTGATGTGTGGAGAAAAGCAGACGTTAGGAAATACGAGGAATAAAGAATTTTTTTCATCGCATTAGCTAAATTACTCTGATAGGCAAAAACGCAAGAGAATAAAAAGCCTCCAAAACGTCACATCTTCTTTATAAAAAATGATAACGGCATCACTAAAATGAGTACCTAGAATTTGATTGCCAAGAATGTAGTCTGTGCCATATATTATCAAGAAAAAATGTTTGCAGGACTTTCATTGCTGTTTGTGCTTATCTGATTCATCTTCAACAAATCGACATTTCCGCATAGTGGAGGAACTGCTCATGTTTGCAAATTCGCATTAAGAGATTTCCGAAATGCCAGCTGCAGCAACAAATTCGATACGTAAAGCTTTGATTGTTGATATATTAGTTCCATAAATGTGAGAGTCTCATTTTTTTTCATTATTTCATACTTTCTTGCCTAAACGACTGCGGTCTCTGGACACCAGTCTACATTTGTTTGCACGAGAGTGCCTCCATGTTTCTTTTGTGGAAGAGAAAGAATTGCTTTTATTTTAGGTATTTTAATATATTTTTATCTTAAAGACAATTTAAAAGTGTTGTGTTGAAGCTTCAGTCCCTTCACTCCTATGATTTTCTCGTGCTCAAAACAATATAGCTAGTTAAGTCACTTAGATGCACGGCATATGCAAAAAAAAAACGCCGAAAACATACAGAAAGGGACTTAACTTCAGCCTTCGATGCTAGTATAGCTGTAATGCCCAGGCCTCCACCTCTAAAGAATTGCTGCCATGAAGATGTACTCTTCCTTTAAATCTTTGCAGCGTTACATTTCCAAGAAATATTTTCTTACTTACAAATGCGCCACCTCGTGGGCTAACGTTACCACAGCAGCGTAGGAATTGGGGATGTCGTGTACTATTGCAACTTTCATGTCCGTACAAACTGAGCTCGTTCTTGCGAGTCCTGAAAAAGTATATTCAAAGAGTTACATACATCATGGCACGATGCACATTCAGCCACAGATTTTGCTGGACATGTAGCCTTGAAACCGAACAATTGCATCTCGTTTTTTGTTAGCGTGAAATGAAACTGGAATCTCAGCTACTGGTTTTAAAATTTATTGCATCCGTACCTTGGCACCGTCCACCATGCTGTCACCAAATATTTTGATCAGAGTTTTCAGGATACAGTCTTTAGTTCTTCAGAACACCCCTCCCCCCCCCCCCCCCCCTACTTATTCCAAGCACAGTATATCTCCAGGCTACCACGCCGTACAGGCAAAGTGATACGAAAGAGGACCCCAGGCCTGTCAGCGGAGCAAATAAGGCTGTCACATCATACTATGAAGGTGGAGCTAAGGGTCGCCTTAAATTTTTGCCAAAATATTGGCAAAGGAGGTGATCAGATATTTTCCCGGGTGCACTATCCTTAAACTCTACTTCATGGAGCTTCCAAATATTTCAGCCTGTGAAAAAACAAAAACAAAAAGCAAACATCCTCGCTTTAGGTTTTACCCGGCAGTACCTTTCTCAGAGTAGAATAACACGAAACAACTTCTCACTTTTTAGGAGTCTGCGGGTGCAGTACTCACAGTCGACCTGATGATTTCTTGCCTCTCTCAATTCTTAACACACCAGGAGACGGTAGGAAAGGGGGAGTACAAAGATGTCCCGCTTTTGTTTTGCGTGTAACACGTGTAACAGAAAACATTGCGCTCTTCTGCAACAGATAAATCCCCGGATCTGATACTCTCGGGGAGCAGCCTGTGAGTTAACAAAAAAAAAGACGTGCAGGGCACTTTGGTTCTAGTATAATTAGTAATATGAAACTTGCAGCAAACGTAACTCCGTTGTTGACGCTGGTCTACGAGATCGCAAAGGACTGGGGGGATTGCCATTCTCGACTGCAGATATATAATGATTGATCTTCCTTACCTTCAGAGCCTCCATAACAATTTATATATCCCTTACTGGGGAGCCTGTCTACGTTTCGGTCTACATTTCTGTTCATATGAATACGAAGGAAGCGAAGACCGAATGAAACTAGGCAAATAACACGACAGGTGTTTTCTTTAGTTTGTGATGTCGATTAGTGAGAAATTTGTAGTTTAATTTGCTTTTACGTGAAAGATAACTGGTCAAAAAGTAAAAATGAAAAGCTTTTCATTCTTCGGACATCTATTATCTTTAAGGAAAAAAAATGACTGCACTACTACTTTCTCACTAGTTAACTTCTAAAAGTAAAAATACTCCTGTATACTTTTCTTGGTTTCGTTGACTGTTGGGTTCTTTAGTATGTATGTCGTACCGGGTTAACTGGAGAGACATGGAAGAGGCCTCTGCCCTGCAGTGGGTGTAGTCAGGATGTTGATGATGTCACGAAGCCTATTTTTTCTACCGTTGTCTGTCCAATAGCTCAAGCAGGGACTCGGTTCTGGCAGCTCTGATGGCTTAGGCAGCATGCGCGCATTGCGGCGGAGTCACTTTTATATTACAACCCACATTGCACTTGGGGTATGACAGTTTTCAAGCTATCTGGCCAAGCGCCGAGGATCAACATGTTTTAGTGGCGTGCCCAGCATATGCACGTGAAAGACTCATGCTCGCATCTGTTTTGAGGTCTATGGACACAAGGCCCCTCTCGGAGAATTTTATCCTCGGCGCTTGGCCAGATAGTTTGAAACCTGTACAGGCAACGCGAGCGCTCTCACGTTTTTTAGGCGACACGGACCTTGCCTCGCGTTTGTGATGTTAGAAAGTGTGCCTTGTTTTTTCAATTTTTTGTATGTATTTTTCATCTGCCTCCTCCTATCATCATCATTCCCCAACGTGACCCTCTTTTTTCTCCTCTTCCCCTTCCCCGCCCAATGCAGAGTAGCAGGCCAGATATTCATTTTTTCAGGCCAACCTCTCTGCCTTTCCCGACAATAAACCATCTCTCTTACCACTGGCGGTTCCACTTTTTCTGCCCTGTTCGACCGCAATTTTGTCTCTGGAAAAAAAAAAGAAATGCCAGGCTCCCGATTACCTCAAACTCAAATGTGCTCGCGATTACCTCAACAAAAAGATTCATGTGTGAGTACCTAGCACACAGCCAATTGAATGAGTGGGAATGTTAGGTGAAATGCCTAAGCAGTTTCTTTAAGAGATTACGAAGTGTTTACAGAGTGATGCTTTACAGCCTGACATTCTATTTACCAGTATATCTGTTTCACTGTGGCGTTTTTCATCGAGGTGGCATTTGAAGCGCTGAATCGAAGATCGAGCCTGTGCTTGAAGGAACTGATACATTTAAAGATAATTTGCTGTGTCTGCTTCATGGGCATTCTTGGAATGACAATTTGTTAGGCAGTGATAGTTGATTCATATCATTAATTTAATTCTCACTAAAAGCACTGACGACATGATACAAGCAGAGACTAGAGCACGTAAATTCAATAATAACAAAACGACAACGTCAGTGAAGCAAAAATTTCAGTAACAAACTACGAAAGAAAAATAGAGAACCTCAAGAGGTATACAGAAGCATAGAAAAAGACAAGGTACAGGACCGTGTGGCAATAGGTGCACTTCAAAGTCAGTTAATGTCACAGGACAAGTTTGTCGGAATGTTTATAAGTCCTGGAAGTGAGAGGTGAGGTGGGCAAGAAGTTATTTGCGTTTGTTGCATGAAACTAAGCCGTTTGGGAGGATATTACACAGGGTCATTGCGTTCAAGAAAAAGGAGGCAAGCAGCACCGGTAATCAGCCCAATATTGGTAATATAGTGCCAAACGCGGGTCCTCGAAAAGACCAGTGTGAAACCGTCCCTATCCAATATTGGGCCAATTACCTGTACTTCTTGAAGAGCAGCTCATGGCTATTGTGCGGCTCTCTATACTAGTTATGGTCTGCCTTGGGTTAGGGCAGCTGAACGTTCTTTTCGCTAGTGTTAACAGTGCGGTTTTTTTAGGATATAGCGTTCAAGAAGCACATGCAATCGGAGATAAAATGGAGTGATGAGGCTTAGTTTATAACGTGTTTGTAGGGAGGCAGAGCGTTTTTATAGGGTGATGCTAATTTATTTCAGTATTTAAATGTGATAAATCGGGCTGCGCTATTTTCGAAACCGGCGAGTCCTGTGGTGAGGCATGTTTGATATGCAGTGAAGCATGATGCGGCGAGGTATGTTTGATATGGTATGCTTGATGAACGAGGAATCAAGGCTGACAAGTTGATGAACGATGATGACAAGTGGAATCGAATGTTTATGTACGTTGAGTTTAGGGCAAATCAGACTGTGGTAATGTTTTGTGTTGCATAACGCTTGGGAGAGAACTTGAAGCACCACATTGTGAAGAGCATAACTATTTTTCTGAGGAATGAAAACCGCTATCGTCTGGCTGTGGCCATAGGCAGTCAATTAAATAGTTTAATATACATGCTTTTATATTTCATTCAGCTACTTCTTTCCTGACAGATATAATTTCCCCACTAGTATACCCGCACCTATGGAGAACAGAAATAAAAATACAAAAAACCCGCATACAGAACTTCACGTGACTGACGGATGCTCTATGTATGTACGCTCTAAGGCCACCGCTTGACGCGACAGACTAATTAAACAACACAGGATGACATCTGTGTTCCATCTAACTCTCTTTGAAAAATACGAGTTGCTGCAGTGTGTTCATTCCTGACAATGGCGATTTTTTAGAATACGGTGTTTTTGTGTAATCAGGACAGGTTTATTTTGCAGCTATATGGCGGCACATTGCTGGGTACTGATAAAAAATTACTGGTTTAAACAAAAATTGCTCAGCTTGTAGAATTATCGTATAGACTGGTTTTATGTATAAAAAACCTGTGCTTCAAGAATAATTAAAACACACCATAAGCAATGAAACACCTGTGTCTGCGGGACCGTTTAGCTACCTGGTGGACACAGAGTGGTTAAGAAATGGCCGTAAAGAGCCTAATAAGAAAAAAATCAACAGTGAACCTTTTGTTTCTTCAGGGAATGTCTGTAAATCGGAAACCGAGATGTAGCTGTATATTGAGAGTGCTGGATTTAGTAGAAATGGAGAAGCACGCCTGTGTTTCAATATATTACCTTCCATATTTCGATCTAAATCCGCGAACTGGCGAATAGAAGACGGTGGTAACACATCGATAACTTTCTGTAGTGAGACACACCAATAGCGCATAGCAGCTTCAGTGCCAACGTCGTAAATCAACAGTTGAAACTGATAACAGATCTTGCAACAATGGCGCCTAGCGAAACTGAAGAAATTCTGTATACAACACCTCTGCCGCACCATGTAGGAGGTTGGCGCCGACCATCGTTGTCTTACATACGTAATTACGCAAATCGGGTCAAACATTCTAAAGCTAACACTTCAGGCTATTACACGTGCTATAATAAGTTTCTAAATTCAGGCAGTCTACAAGTATGCTTTTTTCTAAATATTCATTATAAAGCTACTTTCTGTCATGAGGGAATACAGGGAAACTCGCTGATTTTCTTTAATTAGGCGAATGAGTATAACGTGTAGAATGCAGCTGATCTTGTCATCGATAGCAGTAAGTACCAAGTGCATCGCAGGAAAAGCGCAGTACATTTTGAGCTGCGACAGAATCACTAGCCGCTCTCGGATATGATACTGTAGCTGCTTTAGTCGCTGTTTCCTCATGCAGCCGTCGAGACAAGAAGTGCGCCTGCCCTCCCTTCCTTTTTGTCGCGGCTTGGGAAGCCACCGCCCTCTGACATTTCTCTGCCAGCTGAACAGCCCTTTGTTTGATTTGACATTTAGAAACGAAAATCTAGCGCACAGAAGGTGGCGAGGATGACAATCGAAACAGCAGCACGAGATGCAGCCAGTACAGCACAATTCATGTCATGAGGGCAACAACAACAACAACAACAACATCAACAATTCGCAAAAGACTCAGGAGGCGGCTTAGTTTTTTAAATCATTACGTAGCGATATTTCTCTGCGTTGGCGGTAGTTCATCTCCCGACCACCGTTGAAGCATTGTTAATTGTGTATATGCTTTGGTAATAAAAGTGAGGTAGTCTTTTGTAAGAAGAGCGTCTAAGCGGGCTAGTTAGTGCAGATAAGTCATTTTCAGAAGCGCTGCGACAAGACAGAAGCACCGAGCGAAAGACAAGGATGATTAAGCTAAAACGTTTAATGTCGTTTAAGTACCATCAATTTCACTATCAAGAAAAGAGCCTGCCTTTCGCAGTATCACTTTGTAATCTTTCCGAAGCACTCTTGCAGCTGCTGTCATCCCAGTGCTTGAGGATGAGCATGAAGCTCGTGCGGTTTTCACTCACTCAGATGGAAGTAGCTGCCGCCCTGGTCTCTCTCTGTGGGGCACAAGTCTCACTGGTGGCAGCACCTGCCATCCAAGGGCAGTGGCGCCTTGCATAACTTGCCAGTTAAATTACTGACTGTTCGCGAGAGGTTGCTCTGGAAGTGCCCCTTGGCTCGCACAAACACCCAGCAAGGGCAGCACCTGCTATCGAAAGGCAGTGGCGCACCCTTTAACTGCTCTCCCATTGCGCAAGGAGTGGTATGAGTACTGCCAGGAAGGGGAAGGGGGTACGGGCCGCGGTAGGGTGGCCACTACCTTCACGAAGTTAACGCGCAGATCAGAAGGGGGTGGCAGCGTAGCGGCATCCCTACGTAAAGCCATGCAGAGGTAGAACTGCCAGCTGCATCTCATCGGGTTAGTTGACGCCATAGCACGCGCCGACTGCGTTCACAAAGTGAGCAGGCGGGCTTACGCCTTCTCACGCGTATAGCAGTATCAAGTGAGTCTGCCTTCTTTTTTATGTTACAGGTTAAAGTGTATTGCGAAATCGAAGTGAAGGCCTTCAACACTGAAGGTGGCCCTGCTTCTAAAGTTTCTTATTGGGTAAAGTTGTTCAAAACGCCTAATGCTTAAAGCAAGAATTTCGTAGCTCTTACAGTTGTGCTTTAAGGGAGACTCCACGTTTCACAATTTACGTCTCCGCAATGGCCGATAAACTTGCTTTCGAGCATTCCTGTGAGTTTCGCGGCCAACGCCAACCGAAGCCTCTGAGCAGATGCCGGGGCAGGCAGGCTTTTTTTTGTCACTTTGTCACTGTCAAGTTGCTATAACGTCACGGATATTATTAGCCTGGAACGTGAAGTGCTTGTGATTTCACAAATAAGTAATGGTTGTGAACACAGCTTTCTCCTCGCTTCATCGCTTTCATAACTACTGTCACACACACACACACACACACACACACACACACACACACACACACACACACACACACACACACACACACACACACACACACACACACACACACACACACACACACACACACACACACACACACACACACACACACACACACACACACACACACACACACACACACACACACACACACACACACACACACACACACACACACACACACACACACACACACACACACACACACACACACACACACACACACACACACACACACACACACACACACACACACACACACACACACACACACACACACACACACACACACACACACACACACACACACACACACACACACACACACACACACACACACACACACACACACACACACACACACACACACACACACACACACACACACACACACACACACACACACACACACACACACACACACACACACACACACACACACACACACACACACACACACACACACACACACACACACACACACACACACACACACACACACACACACACACACACACACACACACACACACACACACACACACACACACACACACACACACACACACACACACGCACGCACGCACGCACGCACGCACGCACGCACGCACACACGCACGCACGCACGCACGCACGCGCACACACACGCACGCACACACGCACACGCGCACACACACACACGCACGCACGCACGCACGCACACGCACTGTTGGCTTCACTCGGTGTGAAAAAGATCTGACCCCTGATCGTTTCGTCGCCTGCTGTGATGACGCGCGCGCTGAATTTACCAAGCAGGTGGCCCCTAAAGATGAAATTCTCGCCCACTTGTTGACGACAACCAGCACACTTTGAGTGGACAACGCTTAGTGGCATAAAAAATCTTATTAAGAGAGGGCACTTGCACGAAGCGAGAAGGACTACATATCAGGCTAATAGTGCCAATCTGCGTTGTTCACCATGCACAACTCAATTTTCTCCAGCCACACTGCTTTCGTCACCGGACCACTGCCCAAGCCTTTCTCATCTAGAGGGTATTACAACGACACGGACTTGCCATTACCCGAGCATGCGGTGAATTGCCGGCCAGTTCAACAACCAAATGTCTTGTATTCTTGGGTCCCTACCTCATCGTGCGTTTTTTCCTGGTTTTCAAAAATTAGTTTTCCCATTCGCTCGTGAGATGTGCGGTTTTTTCTCCTATGATTTATCTGCCCGTTTTTTCTTAAACAGCTGGAAATTCATTATTTTTGTTATATTCTAGCCATTACTAACACATGTTTTCCTCACTTTGAGGAATAAAACCTCTCACCTTTGTATTTCTAACTTTCTTACCTAGTAATCAGGACAACAACATCGCAGATTCCAAAGCAGCTTTCCTTCACGAGAGTCTGAAGGGTGTTAAGTGTTTTCTGGCCATCCACAAGATTTTTGACGTAACGAATAACTTGAGAACTCTGCCAGGAGAGACAATGTATAATTATATATTTTCTAGAGGTAGCTTACTTCATTTTTAAATGTAATTAGAATTACACACTAAGGGGAATACTGTGAACAATTGCTGATTTCAACAATAACCTTTTAATCTTTAAGTGAAATTGACATGCCTCTCAGAAAAAAAAGAGAGCTAAATTATAATGCTATGAACCACCTACCTCCTTTGCTTAAGTGGCCTCCCCCAATCCGAGGCAACGCAGGTTTGAATTTGAACTTTTTTGTTCATAGATGGCAGAACTAACGCCCCTCTAAAAGGCAGTGAAATCTATTCCACTCCAGGTGTGTTATCCCAACTCTGACACGAAAATATTCATTCTCCGTGTTCGCGTAGTAGAGCTGCTCGAGATTTTCCCCGAGATCCTGTCGAACCATCGTCAACGTTAGCGAAACCAAGCTCCATGCTGCGTAACGGAGAAAGGTTTCCTCAGCCATCAGAAGTTGGCAACAGCTGCGTTTTCAAGCATGCAACAAAAGTGTATCCTATGAAACTTTGGCTTGCAGCCCTTTCGTAAGCGAATAAAATGCGCTATGAATGCACTAGTGCTAAACTGGCACACGGTGTCGGAAATGGCGTGAACTGCCGAGTGGGGTAGAATTCGCTGCGCACGTGTTCTCCAATCTCCGCTGAGTGAGATCACCAGGATTTCACAGCAGCCAACACGCCTCGTGTTGTTGTTGTTGTTGTTGTTGTTAGCCTATCAAAATATGACACATACCTACACTAGGGGATCGGCCAAGATTCGGGTGGCTATCACCTGTACGCAGTGTAAAACTGCACCGCTCTCTTGGGCTGTGCATTGGAGAGCGTCCTCTTCATCGAATTCAATCCTCTCCGTCCCAAGGAAGGAAGGAAGGCCTCAGCGTTGCTGGCACATACCCACTACGGGGGAGTGCTCCGTCCCGCGGCACTCTCTGCTCATCGTCGTCTTCTACGTGGCACAAATCCGTGCTTTCTCTCCAATTCGAATGTAGTAGACATTGTCTCTAGATTTATTCGTTCTCTCAATGTATGTTTGCGAGCTTTACCTATAGTGCAAACTGATGCTGTGCGTCTCGTGTTATCGTGACCTATTTCTGCGCTCTGAGCGCATTTCACTGCCTCAAGCTGAAGGCTGACCCCAGACATTTATTCGTTCGGACCAAACCGACTTTCCTGTCCGTCGCCCACGCATTGTATAGCCTGAATTTGCCGCCACCACCCGCATCAAGCTCTTCTGTATAACCCACAACAAAAAGGACAAAAAAAATGAAAAGGATACCTAGGGAAAGTAGCGAAATGAGTGTGTTATACAGATACGACACTGAAAACTCTAGTAGTTAATTATTGTTCGAAAGAAGTCGTTTTTTTTCATGTTTCGTTAATTGTTTTCAATTTCACACCAAACCAAAGAACCAAATTTTGATGAAAAAGTGTGGAGAATGCTTGAAAATGCTCGAAGAGCATACACCTACCACAAATGCTGACTCTCAACGCAAATTTACATATTATACCAGCGCTTTCATAGCGTGTTAGAACTTCGCAAGATGTGGCACTTTATTCGGAAAAAGTTGTTAGTGGTTTAATTCAAACACTTCATTTAAATAAAATAAAAACCGAACAAAGAGAAAGTCTTGCTGAGGCCACGGCATCGATCTCCTGTTCTGCAGCATTCAGTTCAGGCCTTTTTGGAGCTGTTTCTGTTGTTTTTTTACTGGACTTAATATCAGTTTGAAAAAGTGGCCCCAGCAGTAGCAATGCGGCATATGTATATGCTGAGGAGTCGAGCCTGTACATGAGCAGCATTTATCATTTATGTTTTGCATGACAAAAGTTGTCATTCAAAAGCACTTTTTCATTCGTGGATGGCAATTTGCTCTGGGACCAACCGTTCTGGGTGCCCAAGTTCTGAAAGTTTTGATAGATCTTTTTTGAAGGAAGGCTCCAGAAATGTGAAGCTTATCAACGAATTATCGAAAAGCAAAAACTTTAACCTCTGGGTGTGAAATTCCTTTTCGAAAACTCTAATTTATACCGGCTAGGAGCCCAGTGAGCGTGTAAGTTCCCTTAAAATCTCTCGTTTCTCGCATTCAACCACGCATTCTGATGACTGTGCCTGCACAGCTTTTTCGAAAGCTTCCTAGTGCATTATCACAAAAAGGATCAAGTTGTATAAGAAGCCTTCCATATGAACAAATAAGCAAACCCATGTGCGAGCCATGCCTTAATATATCGGTTAAGTGAGAGGCTGCGCAGGTTCAGCAAGAACCAGCGTTTGTGAAAACCAGTATTCTAATATGGAGTTTGTTCAAATATTTTGAACAGCTGCGGTGGCTCAGTGGTTACGGTACTCGGCAGCTGACCTCAAAGACGCGGGTTCTATTCCGGCCGCTGTGGTCGAGTTTTGATGAAGGCAAAATACTAGACACCCGTGTACTGTGCAATTGCATATTTATGAACCCCAGCTGGTCGAAATTATCCGGCGTCCAACAATGCGGCGCCCCGCTTAGCCTGAGCCGCTTTTGGACGTTAAACCCGACAAACCATAAATTTTACTTAAATGTTTCTGCGATGATGCGCGTACGGTAAGTGGGGAGTTATTAACTTAACGGGACGTTTTATAATAAATAGCCACCTGAAAGCATAGCCCATGCCTCTTGGCTTTGCTTATCCGCTTCTGATAAATCTTTATGTTGCTTACACGCCAGAATTGGCATCAATGGGGTTTATCGGAGCTCATAATTCCGAAGGAAAATGCAGGCATTCTCTCGAGGCCTTTAAAACATTCACAATCTCCTTGAATAAAACTGTTGCTGATATATTCTGTACTAAATACTTACATTCCATACGGTGAGCCCGTTCATCTGCAAGCGAACTTTTGGGTTCACCATGTTTTCGTAAATTAGATTAACCTGGATAAAAAAATGTAGAGCCCAATTTGTTTGACAATCCTTATGTTTCGCTGCATTAAATCACATATTTCAACATATAACGGTTATGAAAGCGCCATTAGGTGCAAAAACTATCTTAAATACTCGTGTCACAATTTCGCATGAAGATTCGTCAGTTCTGCGTGGCGATTTGGTCATGCTTATGCTTTTCTCGGAGGACCAAATGGCCGAGGAGGTTTGAAATTCACAATGCTTTCAATAAGTTTCAAAGAATTGCTTGGTTCCTAAAAACAGCAACGATTTTCAATAAAACTATAAGAGCACATAAATGATCATATCATTGCAAGAATGCCTGAAATGCTGCGTGCTGCGCTTTTAGAACAAAATATATTTATAGCCTCTAATGGTGGCAATTTTCATCTACCACTCCACTACATTCGCAGTAAAACCCACACTGATATGTGTGGCTGCTAAAGCCGAAGTGTTCGTCAGAATATATATCTGCCGAAAACAACTTTCAGCAGCGGCATTGGAACTGTCACTTGCGCGACATCTGATGATCGCCAGGCCACCGAAGCTGATTTCGCCTACACGACTGTTCCAAAGGGGAATTGCATAAATCACCAACAGCAGCATCTCTAACATCTTAACAGGGACTCTTTCCAGGAGTAGAACGCTAGACAAATGTCACAGTCGCACTGAAAAGTGTTCCACTGTTTAGAAGATCGTAAGTATAGCCCCAACCCGTCGCGGTGGCTCAGTGGTTAGGGCTCTCGGCTACAAATCCGGAGTTCCCGGGTTCGAACCAGACCGCGGCGGCTGCGTTTTTATGGAGGCAAAACGTTAAGGCGCCTGCGTGCTGTGCGATGTCAGTGCACGTTAAAAATCCCCAGGTGGTCGAAATTATTCCGGAGCCCTCCACTACGGCACCTCTTTCTTCCTTTCTTCTTTCACTCCCTCCTTTATCCCTTCTTTTACGGCGCGGTTCAAGTGTCCAACGATATATCAGACAGATACTGCGTCATTTCCACCCCCCCCCCTAAAAAAACAATTATTAAGTATACCCCCTGCACGCAAAGGTGAGAAGGTGGCGGATGCGTTCGGACACGTCGTAACGACTGAAGTAAAGCGGGTGGGCACCGGGGCTCGCAAATTACGAAAGAACCAATAGGCATCTAGCGTACTGCTTTGTTGAAAAAAGAGAAGGGTCTGCAGGCACCTGGAGGACAGGGAGTGGAAGGACAAGGCCAAAACTAGTAATGTAATCACTAACAAGTCCCAACTATCATTAAATACTCATCACTAACAAGTCCAAGAATGTGCTACCCATGTACAACAACGCATTACTGGGTCGCTTCTACTTACGACGGTGATATGTAGCGCGAGCTTTATTCTACTGTCTTGCGTTCAGTGGTGTTTTTGATGATCTAAGAAGGCGTACTAAGTTTGTTAAGCATTTTATTGCAGATGAGCGGTTAAATATACTGCTAATTGCGAAGCATGTGATCAACCCCCCGCCTTGGTCGTAGTCCGACGATCACCACAACAGATCAGATATAAGGCTCCGTCCACTCTCCAATATCGTACACAACCACATTTAGAATCAGCTTTAAAGGCACACTGACGACTCACTAAAGTCGGTCTGTATCCATAGACTACGGCATTCTGCCGACAAAGAGACCAGTCTCAGCGATAACGCAGCTTTTGGGAATTAGTTTTAAAGGACCCTATCAGAGACACCCTGACGTTATCTTTATACCATGTAAAGTGTCTGCGACGAGAGAGAATTTTTCGTGCGAATCCAAGATAATACCTTCTACCGGCATTTACTAAAAACCGGCGTTTGCAGTCGTTGTCGGTTTGTGCTTCTCTAATCGGAGTTGTGAGGAAATCTGAATGCGTCACCAGTGTTTGACGTACGGCGCTGTAGAGTTGGGTACACTTGCAACCTATTATATATCACCCGACTAGGACACGAAAGAGCACCTGCTAAGGTTGCCGGGTGACAAATTAAAGAGAGAGACAGAGAGAAAAATCCCCTCCTCTTTTCTCGGTGAGAGGAGAGAAAGGCCCGAAGGTGGCAGTTAAAAAGCAATCAGAAGATGTATTGCGCACACTAAAATCGCATATTGCTAACTGTACTCCCCCGTAAGTTTATTTAGCTTGAGTTGTCTCAAGCCATAGACGCCCATTTTCTGGCCCGATAAACACTAACACATCCAGAAAGAGCCAGCTTACCAAGTGTTACTGAAAGCGAAATTTGATAGAGCATTTCACACCGTCCCTTTGATCTCTTGGGTATATTCGATGCTCACTTAATCAATGTAATAAACAGTTAGCTTGAACTTGCAATCATGTGTAGTGAGATATGCCATGCGTATTCTGATTATGCTTTCAAATCACCACACTGTGGTGGATAAATTGCTATTTGGGGTGGCAAATGAGATAGGTAGTGAATATCTCAAACTTGGGTGTTATCTATTGGCAGCAAGGTAAATACCCTTTTCATCCATGTGATTCCTATACAGCGCTCCTTGCTTCATAAGGTGACTGTTCAGAAAGAAATATATGGGTCTAGATAATCGGTTTGCCTCCTTTACCCGCCGCGGTGGCTTGGTGGTTAGGGCGCACGGCTGCTGATCCGGAGTACGTGGGTTCGAACCCAACCGCGGCGGCCGCGTTTCGATGGAGGCGAAACGCAAACGGCGCGCGTGTGCTGTGCGATGTCAGCGGACGTTAAGGATCCCTAGGTGGTCGAATTCCGGAGCCCTCCACTACGGCACCACTTTCTTCGTTCTTTCATTTCATCCTTTATCTCTTCCCTTACGGCGCGGTTCAGGTGTCCGTCGAGATGTGAGACAGATACTGCACCATTTCGGTTCGCCAAAAAGCAATTTTTAATTCTTTAAAGAAATTCGCACGCGCGGAAGATTTCCAAGCACATGATGTTCAAAGTGTAAAGTAAGTAGTGACGTATATGAGGGAAATCATAACAAAACTAAATATTTAATTTTCGCTCTGAGATGAATAAACGCTGTATAATTTATTTAAAACGCTGAAAACATGACAGTCACAAAGCCGACAATTAAGAATAAGCAAACTTTAACGACTGCAATTGCGCATTAAGGATCATTTATATAAGAAGTAATTTGAGCAACAGACACCCATGTTGAAGTGGCTATTAGCTACCAAGATTGTCGCTGCTTTTCTTTCTTTAAGACCGAAAATATGAGATAAGTAAACAGGACCGTTAATTTATATCGAATGCAATAAGAACAGCGTACAGAATTTAGCATTTTACCGAAGTAGGCAACGGCATGTACATAGTCAGTGTAGTAGTTTTCATACTCCCGGGTCGCCACAAAGCACGTCTCTACTACGAAAGTGTCTGGGCGCACATATCTCTTTTTCGATGGCGATGCTGTAAAATGAAGGCGGCAGTGAAATGAGCCCGCATGATGCAATACAGCGAAAAAAGTAAGCCATACAAGACACCAACGTTCATGATCACATCAGTTAAAACGATCCTCAAATATTAATGGCTTCAGGAATGAAGCATTACAGCCTCAGGTTGATATAAATGCTTTAAAATACCTAGTTATCGCTACGCTGCCCTAGCAGCACAGTTAGTCAGCCCAATATTGAAAATGTATGATTTCACTCTGGACCTATGTAGGACCGGCCTTGGCCGACATATTTTCAGTATTGGGGTGATAACTTGTGCTGATCGGGTCATCGCAGACTGGGCACGAGTAGACTGGAGCAGCAATGGCGCGTCGAAAGGAAGAAGACCCGTTCTGCGCATGCGCAAACAGCGGAATACTGTACGGAGGTGACGGCGTGGCTTTGCGCTGCGCTACATTTTTGTGAGTCTCTCTACGGACGGTGCTGATGCTCGGGCGGCAAAGAGCCCTCTTACTCACCATGTCTCCAATGCTGCTCCTGTTTAAATACAAGAGCCGAGCAGTGCGAGTGGTGTCTGCCAGCACACGAGCAATTGGCTTCGGCAAAAAGAAGCGGCGCTCTAGTAATAATAATAATTGGTTTTTGGGAAAAGGAATTGGCGCAGTACCTGTCTCATATATCGTTGGACACCTGAACCGCGCCGTAAGGGTAGGTATAAAGGAGGGAGTGAAAGAAGAAAGGAAAAGAGAAGTGCCGTAGTGGAGGGCTCCGGAATAATTTCGACCACCTGGGGATCTTTAGCGTGCACTGACATCGCACAGCACACGGGCGCCTTAGCGTTTTTCCCCCATAAAAACGCAGCCGCCGCGGTCGGCTTCGAACCTGGGAACTCCGGGTCAGTAGTCGAGTGCTCTAGTAACATAATTCGTTTTAGTCCACTTTAATAACAAGAGCGCAACACAGCCCTCGTGTTTGCGTCTCTTCGTTATTGTCCCGTCTTTCGAGCTGTTATTTATGTATAGTACGTTTAGTGGAGCAGCTAACTCCAAAATAACAGCGTCCGATTACACGCCGAATTTTCCCCTCCGCTGATATGTAGGCGCTGCATAATGTGAATATATAAAAGGAAGAATTCAGCATAAAATGATGATGTTTCCCGCAGCAGCATTCCACTTTGCCCAGCGGCAAGCGGGTAAACCATCTTTGAGGCCATCTTGCAGACGCGGCAGCATGCAAAAACATATTTTCTGTTCCATGCAGGGGGAAACGGGCTGGCTAATTGTGTATTTAAGACCTCGAAAACCTGACAAAGAGGAGAAGTTGTTTTTGATTCAAGCTCTGAAAAAGCCATTGAAAAGTGTTTTTCTTGCAGAATTAGGAACGTTAATTATTTAATCACAAAAACGATGGGCGCCGTCAGTAAAAGCCGCGATACTGCTCGACCGTAGGCCACGGACTCTAACGTGAAAGTTTCAGATAAGAATTCACAAAATTTGTAGAAAAGAACACAAAAGTACATGGTGGGCGGCAATATAAATATAAAAATAAATAAATACTATTATATTAATTTATACTATTTATGTGGAAAACAAAGTGACGCTTCCTGTGAACTGTCCGTCGCAGTGGCACAGTGGTTAGGGCACCAGACTACTGAGCCGGAATTCCTGGGTTCGAATCCCGCCATGGCGGCCGCGTTTTCACACAGGCGAAACGCAAAAGCGCCCCTGTCCCGTGCGATATCAGTGCACCTCAAAGATACCCCGGTGGTCAAAATTTATCCGGAGCCCTCCACTACGGCACGTCTTGCTCTCTTCCTTCTTTCACTCCCACCATCCTTCCTTTCCTTACGGCGCGGTTCGCGTGCCCAGCTAGATGACTGGGTCAATTACTGCGCCACTTTCCTTCCTCAAAAACGAATTTTCAGAATGATGTAACTCAATTTTATTTTGATAGTCATTCAGGATTAGTCATTCGGGAGTCATTCACTGAATTCAGGCTCCCGACTGAAGTACGTTAAATGTCGAAAGTTTGTTAATATATATTGCCCATAATTTTGGTCGTTGTACACAATATGCCGTAGCCTCAATACAAACTCGTAGCGACGGGATGGCGGCAGGAAACATGTTAAGGTCGAAACTTCATCTCAGCCCACAAACTGCAAAGGTACTCACACTAAGAGGGGCTAAAAATTTTAGCGGCACCAAGAGTGGTACGTTGACCTGAAATTCCAAGGATTGAATGGTTGTTTTCGGAGCGAGTATCCACATTGCATTATGTGCATCTATTATTCCAGGAGCTGTGATCTATGCTTTATCGTTGAGGGCAGAATTACACTTAGGTTTCAGCTATGTGGCGGTTACGGGCTGAGCGCAGTAAGAAAGACTGAGTTAGGATTACAGCACTTCTGTATATGGTTTGAAGAATCATCTCAATGGCAGTCTTTAAAGAGCTGGCGCACTTTATTTAAACACATTTGCTTACAAGAAAAAGAACAGGAAGACGAGACAGAAACTTTGTTGTAAGCCTTTGCGTTTAAGTACAGCGCGCCAACGCCTTAAAGATAAAAACCAAGTAGCCAGCGTTGCAGCTTTGCTCAATTGCAATATTTAGCTTCATTATATGAAAGTAAGTTTCAAACACATCACCGAGGACCTGCTGGAAGAAGGACCGTTCTCTTCATTCTATATGACTATATATTCGATGTGACTATATTCTATATCAAGAAGTCTAACTTACCTGCTAGTGATGTGTTGACATAAATTGCAAGGAGTAAAAATGTCAAGCATGGTGCCTCCATTTTGCAACCCCAAGCATTTAGCGGTGTTGCGGTTGTCCGAAGCGACTCCGGGACATGTTGCAAGGAAAATGTTCGAAAATAAGGAGAAAGAACACGCTGGCGTCTTTCTCTTTGCATCTACGACATATTTTTATCTTTCATCTTTATTGAGGATTTTTTCCTTCTCTGACAACACGACAGAAGAAAAAAAAATGGCAGGGGAGGAACAAAAAGCTACTAACAAAATAGCTTAATGAGGTTCCTACCCCTGTTTGGCATGGGCAGCAGACAGTCATGATAGAGGTGTTTAGACAGCACAGTAAAGCAATGCACAATACATGCAAGTGTTGTAGCTGAACATAAATTTATATACTTTCTACTGGATGTAACTTAAAGCACGAAAGAATGACTGAACAAAGTACAGCACGCAGCTGTGTTGAACATGTGCATGCGCGGCAACAAAATATTCGACAAAAGTGACAGCACAGAAGGTAATCACGGACTGCAAAACCTACAAACAAGAGCAAAGAAATAATATAGAAAATCTGCAAAACAGTGAAAATACTGCTAGAGAGAACAAAAATAATTACAAAAACACAATAGCTCATTATTCATGCACAACAAATTATGTTGAATGAAATATTTCGGCCAAACACATATTTTTTCCTAAACACGGTATTTCTTCAATTTTTTCTTTGTAATCTTGTTTATTTCAATATTTTATTTTTGCAGGAAATTTAAGTAATCAGGCATATGGTGCTCCATAATGTGTAGGCCATCGCTCTTACGGGAAAACGGTATTAACCATTGGTCTCTTTTGTGGAATAGGTAGGTCGATGCTGCGGGTGTTCTCAAGTTGCATAAGTTAAAAAAAATGGTGTTGTTGCTTCCTAGGCTATGTTTTTACTGCATAACGAAATTGAATTTGTTAGCGTGCTTTACGGGCAGTGCATTAAACCTGGAAAAAACCTATCTTGTATCAGCGTCATGAGGGCATTGGCTACGGGAAGATTGAATTTTTTCTACAATATGAGCAATTAGTTAATGTCAGTCTGAGATGTGTAAGTCCAAAGCGGATACCGTAAATAATATTTGGAGCAAATGGTGCGTTGTAAAGCAATAATTAATTTTAGTTGGAAGAATCTGTCTAAACCTACAAAGCATACCACAAGCCCTTGCCAAGTCTCCTGCGACGCGTTCGACGTGCGAAGTGCAATTTATGTGCTGGCTACGAGTCATTCCCAACGTTTTGGCCTTTTTTACGAGTTTTATTTGCACAGGATTGAGTTTTGTAATGATATCTCGACTAATAGCCTTCTGTACAGGCGCAAATATTACGGGTTTTGTTTTGGCAACGTTAATTTCTAAGGTATTTATTTTAGTCCACTGAGACAATTTTGCTAGTGTAACATTTGCGGAGTGTATGAGCTCATCGATACCAGTAGATTGGAAAAAATTGCTTGTGTCATCTGCATAAGTGATGTAAGTAGCAAGGTTGCTGATGTTGATTATATTAATTTTGCAAAAAAAATAAAGAGATCTGGGCCTAGTACGCTGCCCAGTGGTGCACCTGAAATAACATTTAATGTCGAAGATTGGGATTCATTAATTACATCGCATTGTTCATAATGTTTTAAATATGGCTCAAGAAGCTCTCTGGAAACTCTACCAAACCCATAGTGTTCTGATTTTATAGATAAAATGATGTCGTCAATCCTGTCAAATGCTTTCGAGAAATGAATTAGGACACCCAGTGTCAGTTTATTATCCTTAAACTCTCTAAGTATTAATTCTTTTTGTGTTAGCAAGGCTAACTCAGTACACATACCTCAACAAAACACAACCTGCTGTTTTCATAGTATGATGTGCTTATCGCAGAAAGAAGTGGTTCGCTTGCAAATGATCTTCTCCAAACTCTTTTAAAAAACTGGTAACACAAAGATGGGTCGTTAGTTTGAAAAATTGTTTTTGTCTCCAGATTTATATGTAATTCCTACGCTAACACACTGCATACTTTCTGGGAATGCACCAGTGGGTAAAGAAGTATTGAAAATGGGAAAAAAGAGCTGCTATCAATAGATTTAGAACGAACTTAATGGGTTTAACTTCAAGATCATCGATGTCCTGCGCTTTACTATATTTTAATGACATAAAAGTAGAGTAGATTGTCATCACAAGTGGTGGGTTCAAAAAATGCAGTTTTACAGTTAGCTGCACCTCAATATTTTCTTAATTTCATCGCTGTCGAATGCAGCAAAGCATGAGGCAAGAGCGGTGAAGTATTTGTTAAACCCGTCTGAAAGATCCTTGCCTTCTAGTTTTGATCATTTACAGTTAGTTGAAGTACTTGACTGTTTACCACGTGTACCAGAGTTTACTGTTTGTTAAGTTCGCGCCATAAAACACCAGTCTGACAAGCTGAGCCATCGGACAAGCTCTCAAAATATTGGTTTTCAGTTTGACGCAAATAGGCTGTGACAAAATTTAGGCATTTTTTAAAAAGCAGAGAGATCTTCCGAGTTCCTTGTTTTGACAAACTTTGTGTATAAGTGTTCTTTCTTTTTAATCATTCTGAAACATTCATCTGCCATCCAAGGCTTGCGTAATTATTTTGATTTCTTTACTATCTTTAACCTAAAACAGTTGTGATAATATGACTTCAAAAGTGACAAAGATTTCATGTGTTAGTTGAGCAGTAGTGCATTCAAAACACTGGGCTCCAATTTAGTTTGCTGATTTCGTTTCTAAATGCTTCAAGGGTCCTAGAATTTATTTGTCAAAATGTATAGGACTCGGGCCGGTGAACCTTTCGTGTATGAAATAGATTACTTGTGTTTATCATGCATATAGAAAATGGAGCACTTAAGCCTGTGTTTATTCTGCTCTAATTAACACAGTCATTCACATTTTTTTGCCACAAATAAGTCTAAAAGGCTTTCAGAGTGATGGGTGATTCGTGCAGGCTCGGTGATGAAGTTTCCATTTGAAAATCAATTAAGCAAGATTTCAAAATCACGCGATGCTGCTGTGCTGTCCAACAAGTTATTATTGCAGTCATCACCTATAATGACATGCAACTTATTAGATAGTGCCAATTCAACATCTTCTCTAAACGGCTAAAAAACGGTTCAGTTTTCGTTTGGTGGGCGGTAAATGACTGGAAATAATTTATTTTCGCTTAGAGTCGTTATAACCTCATAATCGGTGTTATTTTAAAAAAAAGCTCAGGTTGCACAGCACATGCAAATTGTTTCGATATGAACTTCAGCACACCGCCACCGCGTCGTTCGGTCCTATTAAAAAAAAAGCTCTCGTATCCCGGAAGATTCAGAGCATCAGCTTCAGACGAGTGCCGTGTTTCGAGTAATCATAACCACTTGGAACTTGAAACATAATTCAGCAAGAAACAGAATCAGATCATTGTTTTTCTCTCGTGCACTTTGGGCATAGCAGTGCAGAACGCTGATATAACTGTTCCCAAGAGGGCAGATTATATCCCTAGATGCAGACATCAAAGAGACCAAACAGGTACAGGCTAGCAGTCAGTAGGCCCTTGGGGGGTGGGGGCTGCAGAGGGCATCTTTTCCAGGTCAGATTCACAACCAATTCGGATGACGCTGGATGTTTCCGTTTTCCGCGCGTACACTTTGCCGTTCATGATACATGCGAAATGCCAGTTCATCTCTCATTTCTTACCAGTGGTCATACCAAGCAACTTTTTCAATTTTGGGCGAAGACGTTCATTCACAAAAACTTGCTCCGGAGTTTCTCAAGAGTGCACGTGCTACGGCACATCTGTTGTGCTCTTATTCTTAGTTTCTCTGCGAAATTCGCATTCGGATTCCTTCAGTTTCGGACCGCACGAAGCAAGCTGACATGAGTCCGACTGCTGTTTCCAGAAAAATCCTATTTTATGTTCTCCGAACCGCATTTTTCGCGCATTATCAATAGCAGTACCGCGCTTTGCACAGTTATTGAAAACTACTACAATATTTGAATTACTACCAGACTTTTGCTGGGGCCTTTCTTCAAACGTTTGGTCATCATTTTTCTGCTCAAGAGCTGTGTACCGCACAGGAACCCGATGGCACATCTCATCATCTTGTTCTGTTATAGCTTCCCAAGTGCGTAACCAACCCTGCCAAGAACATCAATAAGGTTTTCGTTCTGGACCTGGGGAATCTAATCTCAGTGTTTTTCTCCTCCAACACCGGTCCTGCGATGTGATTTGCATCGATCTCTTTTTTGCCAACTTTTTCAGGTGTGCAAGTTCAAGACGCATCTCTTCGTTTGAAGTTTCGAGAGGGGCGTTCTGTTTGTTTTTTTCAAGTCAGCACATTCCTCTTTTCGAAAGTCTTCAACATTATTGTTCATGTGCTCTAGGCTGGCCTTCAGCTCCCTGATTTCTTTACGTATCTCAAGCTTAAAATCAGCCATCCCAATTCTCATGGTGGAAAACTACGCGTCACAAATATAACACAGTTACACAACGATTTGCAGCAGAAGCAACGGGAAGAGATTTGCAAGAACAGTAACTGCAGCAGAATTAAAGAATTCCAACCTGTGAAACCAATAGGAAATGAGCGCCTACTGAATCCGTCACCTCCGTTACCAAGTGACTGCCGAGGCGGCTGCGTTGTCCTTTTCACAGCAGCAGGTGAAGACGATGGTGACGTGGTTTAGCCCAGAAGGCCTACACAGCGTTGTGCGCAGTCGCGTCAGTCTGACAGCTGTCCGCAAGTGTCCGACTGCCTTGCTCTTGATAGAGATGATGCTTGGGCTGTGCCCCTGGCAATATTTTTAGATAAGGAAAACTGGAAACTTGCCCCCGGGATGCGGCTTCACTTCCGTTACCGCTTTCATCTCAAAGAGACGCGAGCGCCATCTCTGGGGTTTTGAAAGTACCAAGTAAGTTTTCTTGGTTTTTTTCTTCGCCGCCGCTACGCCCATTCGCTGCGCTGGGTGACGTGGACAGTTTGTTGCAGAAATGGTCTACGCTGGCTCGCGCCTACGCGCCTCGCATCGTCTGCGCCGGGTGCGGATGCTTCAAGCCGCGCTCGTCCACGTATTGCAAAGTTCGCGAGCGCTCTACGCCTACGCCTACGCACCACTTGAGAGCACATCTGGAAATTATTTTCCATGACGCTATAAATCAGCATAAGCTAAACGCTAAAATGTTTTCCACTTTTCTTAGCACTGCTCCGTCTCCTAGCCCATTGATTGATGTCTGAATGGCTGCATCAAAAATGGGAGTCAGAATGTAGTGAGCGCGTCGATTGCGTTTAAAACTTCTCTCCAGAGGGAACTTTGGGGTTCAAAGTAATCTGATAGCACCGTGCTCCTCGCGATAGAGAGGTGGCGAGAATGACAGGAAAATATAAAGGTCTATTAGCTGCATCTCCGTGCATCATGCGTACTTACCATAATTGCACTATTTTACTGGTATAAAAGCCTCAACTGTTGTTAGCAGTGCAGATTTAAGAAAGGAAAAGCATCCCATTGTTTTTATCTTATTTTTCGACGCAGATTAAATTCGCGTGGCTCTTTTACGGTCACAAGTTCATGTAAATAAATAACTGTTTGCTCAGAGACGGCAAAAAAAAAACCACCAGGCTTGTTTAGCGCAAGATTTTCTCAAGAGTGTATTGGCTATGTATTGCTAACTAATTAACTACTAATTAACTAACTAACTAACTGAACAATATTGCAAAAGTACCAAGCAATCCAGTGGCGCCATACCGCGGCCGAACTGTTTTAGATGGGACTTGCCATGCCTTGCGCACTCGAGGGGCTAGGGGATTCGTCTTCTTCCTCGCTCGAGGTCCCTGCTGTCTTGCACTCCCAGCACGCCTAATTAAAACCTGGTTTGAGTGCTTCGCCCGTTTGTCGGCGACATATTTGGTGGAGGTGCTGGGTAACGGCCCATGTACGCTGACCTCGAGGACACTCTTGACATCAATTCTCAACGCGTGGCTACAACACCAGTCCACAAGGCGAGCCGCCGCCTGCGAGGCCTACAGCCAGAGTTCGGCCAACTCGCAAGACCAGCAAGGGCCATGACGTCCGCTACGGCTAGCCAGACAAGTCAGCATTCCGGGAATGCCCCGCCGTTCGTCCTTCACACGCCTCGGTCGCCTCCATCATTCCACGGTGAAAGGTTTGATGACGTCGAAGACTGGTTGGCCAGCTTTGACCGAGTGGCGGGCTTCAACGAGTGGGACGGCGAGCGCAAGCTGCGCAACGTCTACTTTGCGCTGCAGGACTCGGCCAAAACGTGGTTTGAGAACCACGAAGCTTCCTTTACCACCTGGGAGGCTTTTCGTCGAGAGCTGCTAGCGACATTTACCAGCACCTAAAGAAAAGAGAAGGCTGAAATCGCCCTGCGCTCAAGATCACAGCAGCCGAATGAGAGCGTCACGATGTTCATAGAGGACATGACGCGATTGTTCAATCGGGCCGACCCTGCTATGCCCGAAGCCCAGAAGGTACGCCACTTAATGCGTGGCGTAAAAGAGCAGCTTTTTGCCGGACTGGTCCGCGACCCGCCACGAACAGTGTCCGACTTCACCAAGGAGGTAATGGGTATCGAGCGCTCTCTGCAGGAACGGGGCGCCCACTACGGACGTCAGGCTACTGTAGCAGCCGCTTACCAGTACACGCCTACGTCGCTGCTCGCCGAGGATCTTCGGGAGCTTGTAAGAAGCCTTGTGCGCGATGAACTGGCGAAACTTCGCTTTGAAGCTCCACAGGTCAGCGTCGCTGCCGTAACGGACGGGGTGCGCGAAGAAATCCGACGAGTTGTGCAGTCACCCCCAGCTCCACACCCGGCGCCCTCCGTTATGACGTACAGCGAGGCGCTACGAAGTCCCAGGCTAGCGATGCGAGCCTTTTCCCCCGTCGCTCCTGTGCCACACCTGCAGGAGCAAGCCGCAACCGTACCCTTCGTGCCGCAGGAGTTCAGGCCACCCGTGAGCAAAGCGCACGTTTGGCGTACGCCAAACAATCGGCCGCTCTGTTACCACTGCGGGGAGCCCGGCCACATCCTCCGCCACTGCCCCTACCGCAGAATGGGTTTAAGGGGTTTTTCACCTGACGCACCTCGACCACGCTATGGTGAAAGACCACGGGATATTGAACAGTACTTGGCTGATAACGTGCGATCTTTGACCTCACAGCGACGCCAGTCCCGGTCGCCATCCCCAAGGCGGTTCTCTTCGCCCGGCCGCCCGTCATCCTCTGGCCTGAAGACGGCGTCCTCCGAGGGTAGGGCTGCCGCTACAAGACCGAGCCAAGAGCCTCCACCCGACGATTCGCCGCGACGCTCCGACCGACGACGACCTGAACCGACGGCCTCGACGACGCGCTGCTACCGACTGGTCTCCGCCGAGATACCGGTATCCACCGACAACCACGAAGTTACCGCACTCGTGGATACCGGCGCCGATTTTTCTGTAATGAGCAGACGGTTAGCCACGGCCTTGAGGAAGGTTCTGACCCCTTGGTCTGGGCCGCAGATCCGGACAGCTGGTGGCCATGTGGTAACTCCGATCGGTGTCTGCACTTCGCGAATCCAGATCCGCGGTGTTACTTTCCCTGGCTGCTTTGCTGTGTTACCCGAGTGCTCCAAAGACCTCATACTCGCTTTGGATTTCCTTCAGGAGTACGGTGCCGTTATCAACCTCCAGGAGCTAATAGTGTCGTTTTCCACCCAAAGCCCTGTCGACGACGATACCGAGCCACGTAGGGCTAAGTTATGCGTCTGTGACGACCACGTATTGATCTCGTCCAGAGCCAGCATGTTTGTTACCGTCGAGTGTGATAACAGCCCCAGCACTCGTGGCATCGCTGAAACCAACATCTCACTGCTCCTGGTACGGCAAGTCTGTGTAGCTCGCGGAATTAGTGAATTGAACAGTGGGCGAACCGAACTTTTAGTGACCAATTTTGGCTCTGAACCCCAGTGTTTGCCTGGCAAAACAGCTATAGCGTATTTCGAAGAACTTAGCGAATTCTCGGGACAGCACTCGCTGAAATCCCGGCATCAGTGGAGGCACCGACCACTCCCATAAAAACCGACGTGAACCCTACCCTCCTGTCTAATCAGAAACGCTGCCTAGAGAGCATTATCGAATCTTTCTGCGACTGTTTTGCCTCG
The DNA here is from genome assembly GCA_030143305.2 of Amblyomma americanum. Taxonomy (NCBI): domain Eukaryota; kingdom Metazoa; phylum Arthropoda; class Arachnida; order Ixodida; family Ixodidae; genus Amblyomma; species Amblyomma americanum. The sequence continues at coordinate 45,552 of JARKHS020026893.1, forward strand.
ACCTCCAAGGTTGAGCAGACTCTGCTCATAAAGCACCGCATTATAGTTGACGCAAACCAGCGACCGTTATGCCAGCCGCCTTATCGGATCTCTTCGAAGGAACGGGATGCCATCCGCCGACATGTTTAAGAAATACTCCAAGACGACGTGATACAACCGTCGACGAGCCCGTGGGCATCGCCTGTTGTTCTAGTGGCGAAGAAAGATGGAACCCTATGGTTCTGTGCTGATTACAGGCGTCTAAACAAAGTCAGCAAAAAAGACGTTTATCCTCTGCCGCGCATTGATGACTCCCTGGACCGGTTAGCCACGCCACGTACTTCTCGTCACTAGATTTACGCAGTGGCCATTGGCAAATCGAGGTGGACGAACGCGACCGGGAAAAGACCGCGTTTTGTGCCGAATTATCGGCGTTTTGTGCCGAACTTCTCCCAGATCGCTGAGCCTCTTAACCGCCTCACGAAAGATGCCGAACCGTTTCTCTGGGGCCAGGCGAAACAACAGGCCTTCGAAGACCTCCGCCCTCGTCTCCAGTGTACGCCCATCCTTGGCCACTTCGATGAGTCCGCCGACACTGAACTGCACACCGACGCCAGCAACATCGGCCTCGGTGCGGTCCTTGTGCAGTGGCAGGATGGTATCGAACGTGTCATTGCATACGCAAGCCGCACCTTGTCATGGTCGGAGGCGAACTATTCCACTACTGAAAAAGAATGCCTGGCAATTCTGTGGGCAGTGAACAAATTTCGCCCGTATTTATACGGCCGCCCTTTTAGAGTCGTCAGTGATCACCGTTCGCTTTGTTCGCTGGCGAACCTCAAAGATCCCTCGGGATGGCTTGCACGCTCGAGCCTTCGCTTTCAAGCGTTCGATGTCACCATCGTTTATAAGCCCGGTGGGAAGCACAGTGATGCCGACTGTCTGTCTCGTGCTCCTATCGAGGATAACCGAGCTGATCCTGACGACGATTCTATTTTTCTCGGCGCCATCTCCACGTCCGTCCTCCCTCAACACCACAGGGACGACAGTGAACTACGGCCCCTCATTGAGTATCTTAAAGGCAGCGCTGCGTCGCCCCCACGAATCTTCTCACGTGGACTGTCGTCATTCTGTTTGCGCGATGGCGTTCTGTATAAGAAAAACTACAACCCGATGGAAGCTGCCTATCTGCTCGTCGTACCTGCGGCCTTGCGCGACGAAGTCCTGCAGGCGTGCCATGATGACCCATCTTCTGGTCACCTGGGTTTTTCCCGCGCTTTCGCGCGGATACGCGAAAAGTACTACTGGCCCAGGGTTGCTGCAAATGTCCAGCGTTACGTCGGAACTTGCCGCGAGTGCCAACGTCGCAAGACGCCGCCGACTTAGCCAGCCGGACTACTGCAGCATATTGATCCGCCATAAGTCCCCTTCCACCAAGTCGGCATGGACTTACTCGGCCCATTTCCGGAGTCCTCGCTGGGTAACCGCTACATTGTGGTCGCCACCGATTACCTCAGCCGGTACTGTGAAACTAAAGCTCTTCCTCGTGGTACTACTGACGAAATTGCGAACTTTTTCGTTCAAAATATTGTGCTTCGTCACGGTGCACCCATCATCGTTGTAACTGACAGGGGAACGGCGTTCACCTCGGCCCTTACGCAGGAAGTTATGCGCCTGAGCGGCACAAGTCACCACAAAACAAGAGCTTACCACCCTCAAACGAACCGACTCACCGAACGGCTCAACAAGACGATCGCCGACATGATTTTCATGTATGTTGACGCAGACCACCCCATTTTCCTACAACACTGCTCTACAAGAAACGACACGCTTCACTCCATTTCGATTAGTGCATGGTCGCGAAGCCACAACCATGCTGGACGCCATGTTGCTTCCGACTAGTAGTAAATACCTCATCTTTTATGGGTGCTGCCCGATTCGTCCGTCACGCCGAGGCCGCCCGCCAACTCGCCCGACAGCGCATCTGACACCAGCAAGCTCTCGACGCTCGCCGCTATAACCTCCGCCACCGAGCTGTTAGTTACCAGCCCGGCGAACAAGTCTGGGTTTGGAGCCCAATCCGCATGCGTGGGCGCTCCAAAAAGCTTCTGCGCCGATATTTTGGACCCTACGAGGTACTCCGCCAAGTCAGTGAGGTGAACTATGAAGTTCTCCTCCAAGGAACAGTTCGCTCCTCTAGACGGCCGACCCCCGAAGTCATCCATGTCGCACGGATGAAGCCTTACTACTCCCGCTAGCGCTTCAGGCGTGTCTACACCAGCCGCCGGAACATTCGCCGTCCCTTGCCTTCCTGTTTCTCATTGTTGCGGCACCGAGCCGTTGCCCTTCAGAAAGGGGGAGTAATGCAACAGTACCAAGCAATCCAGTGGCGCTATACCGCGGCCGAACTGTTTTAGATGGGAGTTGCCATGCCTTGCGCACTCGAGGGGCTAGGGGATTCGTCTTCTTCCTCGCTCGAGCTCCCTGCTGTCTTGCACTCCCAGCACGTCCAATGAAAACCTGGTTTGAGTGCTTCGCCCGTTTGTCGGTGACAATATGACCTAACTGGAGTTTTTTCTGCAGTTCTGTAGTTATCAATAAGCGCTTGAAAACTTGCCATTCTTTATTGAAGAGAAACCTGGGAGCGGGGGTACCTAATTTTAGTCTGAGCCAGTTTAGTCACTATCACGCAGCTTATGGAAGAAAACGTAGAGAGTGCAGCGAAGATGCACTAATTACGCGTTCAAGAATGTTCGTTCCTCATTTGAAGGATAGTGGTCATAAGGCATATGTGGCAATGTTCCAAGACAAAATGTGAACGGTCTATTCGCCGGAATATTAAGACGAGGGCTTTAGGAAGGCCGCTAAAGCTCGAAACTGTGGGGGAATAATGATTATACGTCAGAGAGTTGACAAGGATTTGAAACTATAAATGTTGTCATCAGCAGGGTGTTATTTTTATACACACTGCACAGCTCAGTTACTATGTTTGTTTTCCGTGCTTAGACCATGTCCCCTCTGTAGGCTGACATTAGCCTTTACGAAGAATAAAGAGGGAGCCTGTAGCAACCTCCATGCATTCAAGTTAGGAGTATTGGAGTTATAAAACGGAATAGGACTATCACATCTTTTTCTCACAACGCGGTGCTTACTGGCACTAGTCATTCGGCTGATCCTTCCAAGATCGCGGTAACAGAGCTTTGCCAAGGCGGGTGCACGAAAACAAGTTGATTGCCCAATTCAAGCATGACATTGTTAACATTTGAAAAGGAGCCGACAGGAATGTGTGGTAATGATGTTTCGCCTTTGATGTGTGTGTGGAAAACAATCGGTTGCGTTTCACAAGTTGGGGTATTGAAATGAAGCTGTTTGGAGGCATCGTCATGGTGGTTTAGTCACTATGACATTCAACTGTTGAGTTGAAGGTGATGAGGTCGGTGTAAAGCGGCGCTGGCAGCATTTCGATGGTGATGAAATGAAAAAAAAAAACCTCCATACAAGGCGAGGTCAGTGGTCACGAAATAACTCCTAAAATTGATATTCACTCTAAGCCAACAAATGGACCGCCTCTTATTCCTCTTCCCGTGTTAATAACTAAAAACACAGTTTAGAATCACCGCAGAGTTTATTTCGCGTGCATTTTATCTATGATGAAGACCTCAAGGTTTTCTTTCCTTGACTTCAAATATCAACCATTCACATTGCACTTTATTCCAAAAATCAACGTCTAAAGAAAAATCGCTCTACACTTGTACTGGAATAAAAAAGAACATAATGGCTGGCTGCATAATTCACCCCGTTCTAAGGAGGAGTTCATGGAAAACGTGTTTACGATTTTTCATGTATTGATATCGACACATTTATACATCGACTCATTTATGAAGCAAGCTCGTAACTCCTCGCTGCCACTTGAAAATGTGGTAACAATGAAGCACGTGGTTTATTAATGCGTATTTTAAAACTGTCGCTCAAAGGAATATAATTCATGAGTGAGAAACGTTTTTGAAGAAAGATTTATGTGATGCAACTAGGAGCTAAAGCTGCTCTACTTACCTGATCGAGCGAGATAATGTTTCAATGAGAGCAAGACAGTAGAACATGAAATTACATTATTCCTTACAGTTACTCAGCTTTGTTCTGGCTATAGCAGAAGCAGGAAACGCCAAGTGAGTGCCAGTTTCGACGTAAGGAGGATACCAGGCGCCCCAGAATAGCCGCCAGCTTAGTAATGCTGAGTTTTTGCCAGCTGTTTTAGTCTCTAGTCTGTGCATTTGCTTCTGATACCTATAGTTCCGTGGTTATCATTCGTAGAGTGCTTAAAATTTTCAGATCTCATTTTGAATCGCTGAAGATAATTTCTTGGACTACAAATCAAACATCTAATTCCTAGCAAGATGCTTAGATATAGTTACTGAGAGTAAAGCCAAAGCACCCGTAGATAAAAAAAAAGGAAATAAAATTCTGGGTGGGCCTAGCGGAACTACTACAAGGGGCGCAAGTTCCAGGGCATTCGGGATATGGAGAATAACTGAAGACAGTAGCTGATGGGGCTAGTGGGAAATTCATGATACCTAGAGAAAACAACTGGTCCTAGTGTGGCCGTCGCTGCTGAGCGGTTACAGAGTAAGCAATTCTACCATATTGAAGATCAACAGACTCAAACAGAAGGTGGAAAATGACTTCGCAGCACAACCGCAATGTATCAGGAAATGGTTTGGCGAGTATTGAACCGTCGAGCTACGAGAACATTCAATTGTATTCTGTTCCATTTGTTGAGGAGCCTCAACGTCGCGAATGAATAGGTCAATTTCACGCACTATTGAAATGTTTTTGTGAAATAAATTTGAGAATCTGAATGCGGCAAGGCTTGCCTCAATCCTACCATCTGAAAATATTTTGGAAACGGGTACATGCAACCGTCACGCTCTCGGCCACTAAGAAACTTGCGCATTGTGCGTTGCGGAAAAACTGATTGCTGAAAAAGGCGGGTATGCACAATAAAACAAAACCCGCACATCACTTGCTCTTAAAGTGACGTGTATAAAAACTCTCTTCTCCTGGCTTCCAAGGCCAAGATCGCCAGTGGTGTGCAGACAACGGGAGCTAAAAAGCATTTCATGCTTAAAAGCTACAGCTTAAAACGCATGCGTACTGCCTAGGCGCATGAAATGCTGCCGCTCCTCAGAGACGCGCCAGACTCGTATGCGCCTAGGCGCCGAAATTCGGTGCGTCGAGAGAAGAATCACTCTCACGCGCGCGCCAGAAGAGTCCAGAAGCTTGGAGAAGCATCATTTGTTTACTCATGGAGAGCGCGTAAGCTTGTGTATATTATGTGGTGCCATGTGCACTTCGATCGCGCTACTCGGTATCAGGAAAGAGTGTAGAAACTTCAAACATCTGGAAGCCTAACTTTTAGCCTGACCAATGGCGACGCGAGCCTCGGCGCAGGCATCGGCAGTATGGAAGATACATGTATCTACGGTACTGTCTTTCGACACATTTTATGTATCAATATTAGGAATTTCTTGCTAGATATGAAAGTATCTGAGTCTTTGTATCGAAAGTATATTTTAATGTACTGTGTATCTTACGGCCACGAGATAGGCATAAAAACAAGCGTGCCACAGATTTTCAGGCAGCTTTTAGTCACAATTAGGCCGGCGCCGATTACACAGGCTGTAGCACACTGAAAAAAGTCAGGGACTACTAAAAGACGGTGCCAATGCCGGTCGCCGTGGTCAGTTTACATTTTTCCTGCGTGTGTTGTTTGGTAGATAGGCGACCGATACGTTGCTCGTCTGCGCACTTAGTAACAAGAGACGAGAAAATAAGCTCGCCATTATGATTGACCCAACACCCTTTCACCGATATTTTATGTTGCGGTGGTTGCCAACAGAAATGGAAGACTGACGTTCATACTCAGGAGCTCGCAAAACATTTGTCTTTTATTTTGCAAGCACGATAAAGGTCACGCCCTCTTACACACATGGGTCAAGGGGGTAATCATTCCGAGCAGCGTCTAGTGCACCAGCTGATGCAATCCTTTCAGTTAGAGGAGCAGCGCGGCAAGGAGTAGTTCTCAAGAGGAACTAGTGAAACTTCGGTTGCTTGACTAGTCTTCGAGGATTCCCCAGTCGACTTAGATATAGTACTTCACTCTTATCAGTGAAACAAGAGGCCCCTGCACAAAATAGAACATGGTAACATACTCGTCTGCTCCTGCATAAAGGCTTTTCTCCTTTTGTTCGCTTAGAATACTGCCCCGTCGCGGGGCTCTTTCGGACCGGCGGTTTGAATAAATGTTGTTATTTATTAGCGTTACCATCTAAATAACAGAGATTAGCAAGAATTGTACCTAATGAAAAAGTTGAACCCTTTTATACTTTTTGTTTTCCAGGTGCGTTTAAAGAATGTTCAACTTCAAAAATCTGATAATTAGATTGCTGAGGAAATACCTACTCATATTTGTTGAGCGCACCGAGCTTCCACGTTTTAGCACAGTGCAAAGGCAGAGAGAACTGTAAATACTGCACTACCAAAGGAAGAGCATCACAACCAGCTTCTCGTTTTGTTTTTATGCAGTCAAGTGCAGAGACCGGTGCGCGTGAAGAACGTTACCGTCAAGAAAGATTTTGCTGGGCTGCTTATAGGAGTGATCATTTCAGCAACAACATGGCTTCATTGTAATGCTAAGTTTTTAACGAATACAGCTGCGCTGACAGTGAAGCTAAAGAAATACGTGTGATCGGACTCGTTTAAACAGTTTCAAATGCAATGGTATATATCAAACAATAAAAAATGTGCGGAAACCACGAAGGAATTTATGAACTTCACAAATCACATTACCTTTTTTGAGACTATATTGACAATTTCAGTGGGGTATCGAAGTATCAGCGATACAGTATCTGGTATCCGCATCCGAAATAAATTTTGGTTCTGTATCTTTTACTGGCGTCGAAAATAAAACTTTTAAGGGTAAAGGGTATTGGTATCGAGGATATTTTTTTCAAGTTTTGTGACCAGTTCCGCCTCGGTGAGAGGGTGACAGAGCGTTTAACTGTGGACGCTATGTGTCTTTGTGTTAGTTACGTTAGCTTGATTTGTAGCAGGGGTGCAATGTCATGCGTAACATTATTTGCTGTCCTCATTATTGCGTTGGTAAATGTGTTTCCCAGGCAAGAGGTACGAGTTTAGCGAGAAGAAAAACGTCTAATTTAACGCTGACTATTTTAAATTTTATTTAAAGTTTCTTTCCAATAAAATTTTCTAATCAGTTTTCCTTCACTGGCGCTTTATAGCAAACCGGAGTGGCTGCACCACTCAGACGACACCGTTTAGGCTCGTCGTAGGCATGCAAGCAATCACTACACTCTATGTCTTACTCCTAAACGTCACCGATGAAGACAACCTTGAAGCCGCCTCCTACCTTAAGCGCTCCCGGCTACGAATCAAAGACCAACAGCGGACAGTCGGCATACGCTACAGCCTATGGCGACGCAAAGCGGAGTACAAGTCTGGGTTTCGACGCCCATTCGCCGATGCTGAGTGAAAAACTTCTGCGCTGCTATTTCTGCCCCTACAAGGTTCTTCGGCGATTAGGTGAACTGTATTATGAAGTCATTCCTGATAAAATGCCAGAATTCTAGCGACGCCACGCACGGCCAGTATTTGCCGATGTCGTGCGTCTAAGGCCTTATTTTGTGAGGTAAAGGGCACGGTGTTTCGTACTGTGTTCGCCTTTGTACTTTCTGGGTTTATTTTTCTTCACCTTTTGTTTTGTTTTAAGGCATCGAGTCGATGCTTTATTGAGAGGGAACTAATGCGGCGAATCGTTGTAGTGTTTGTTTCTTCGCGCTTAAGGCCGTCAGCACTGATCTGAAACGTTTTGTTTGTGACGCGAGATGCGACCAGATTTTTCTGGAATTATCGCAGCCACGCCCAGCTACTTCCACATTGCTACATGGTGTTCTAGTTTCTTGGAGCCTTATCTCCATTGTTCCTTGCCAGATTTAATCCGAGTCATGCCGAGAGCGGCAGACAGCCAGGTTGACGACCGCCGAGCGCGCTTGTTGCTAATGCGCCACCGAGTCATTTAATTATCTGTGGGCGCAAGTTGGGCCAATGCAGTTCCTTTTGGAAGCTATTTTCACTGTCTACCTGACTACCAGAGTGGCATCGCAACTACGTGATGACAGAATTCTCTTCCCTAACCGTTCTCCTTCTATTGCTCTCAGTATGTCTTGCAGATATCCAGGGCCTAACCAAGGAGGGATTCAGACTCCATTCATGACATTCCACCTGACTGGCATTTTTGCCTTCTGATGTTTGCTCGAAAACTCATCGCTGATTCATGCGTTCAGAATTTTTGTTGCGCACGGAGGAAAAGCGGCAAATACAGAATGTGTATTTTTGAACTACACTTGAAACAGCGAGTGGCCACCGGACTGTACAACACGACAGCTTATGTTAGTGCTTAGTCTTGTTTGGTTAATGTTTGAAGAACACACAGTCACTGCCTAGGCTGACAAATAAGCCGCGTTACGAGCTTAACGTGCTGTTTCACGAACTGCAGATGGCCATACTTGTCGAGCATCTGATGCGCTGATAGCACTTGAACAAATTTAGAGGAAAGCTGGTTTAAGCATGCAAAAATTTGTGTTTGAAGCAGCATTGCACAAGCGCGTTGGAGCTAACTGATTCGGTAATATTATATTTACGGTAATGTTGCGTGGGCGTAACAACAGGCATGTCGTGGACGACTGTATAGGGTAGCCTGGCGTAGGAATCAAAAGAGCTCCTTATAGGGCGAACCTGTGTACCGTATTATTAAAAAAAAAGGCTAAGGTTTTTAATATAACTTGTTTATTATTATTGGAGCGCTGTCACACTCAGTACAGCGTAACTGTGGATGAGCAGGTCAGAAAAGCAGGTGTAAGTAGGGGCCCATCAGGCTTCGGGGCCACGGCTTTCCTTGAATCACACAGAAATGCAAGTATCTCATAGCAGGGTGTATCACACAATGACAACCCTGCCGGCATGAACGGAGTGGCATCTTTATATTGCACTGAAAATTGAGAACGAAATATTTTGACGCGACTCTCGAAATGAAGTGACAAGCAAAAGCGCTACAGCTTGCTACAAAGTGATTTCGACTCAACACTCAATTCTGCGGTGTCAGCTTGCTTGTCTAACCGCAAGAGATTTGGCAAAATAGTCCGTTTTTAGCTAAAAAAATCTAGTGAACATTAGAGTCGCAGTTACGCTTTTCCGATCGTGTCGTTTGCCACAAATCTGTTTACGAGGTATTTTTAGGCATTTTATAATGACATGGACCTTTTTTGTAAGCCATCATCATTGCGATTATTTCTTTTAAGGGCGCAGCAGAATGAAATTAAGAAGAATCAGCCTTGTCTTGTGGGCGCCGCTCCCGCCCAATGTCTCGAATTTTTTCAACCTCATTTAGTCACACGAGTCTCTGTCGCACCCTTCTACGTATTCTTTTCAATGGAATCCAGTTGAGAGTCCTAATAAACCGTCCGTTACTTTCTCTGCCTAGTACTTATGTCATGCCGAAACCCGCTTTTCTTTCTCCGTTTTGGCTAATATATATTAGCCATGGTTGTCGAAGAGCACTAGGTTTATGGGGCTGAATGTCCTAAAGCGACTCAGGCTATGAGGAACGCTGTAGTGGAGGAATCTGGATAATTTCAACCACCTGGTGTAGGATGCACTGGTATCGTACTGTACACGAGTGCCCAGCATTTCGCCTCCATCGAAATGCGACCACCGCAGTCGGGATCAGTACCACGTCTATCGGATCAGTAGCTTAACACCATAAGCACTAAGGTACCACGGCGGCTTAAGAGAAAGTATGACCGCTCTCAAAGATTCCATTGCCTAGTAGCACTTAAAAAATACATTGCGCTTGCCGTCAACGTCGGCTTCGAGCATTAAATGGTATAGCTCAAGCAGTCGTTTTCTCGGCGATAGAAGTCCCCAAAGTAGCCTCAAATTGATGTCCATTCCTTGCGAGTTGCCCGTTGAAAAGGAGGGCGTGGCGTCTACCGAGGTTCATGCATCCTTTATACCATGTGTTTCAAGGTAGCCAAGTTTAAAAAAAGGCGGAGTGCCCTAGCCCCAGTAAAACCAGCCGCTGGCTGTAGAGCATCGCTTGGTATAGCCTGCTGTATATTTGCGTTATCCGAAATCAATTGATTTGTAAAAACAAATTCGATTTAACAAACTGCTGGCTGTAGAGCGTCACTTGGTATAGTCTGCTGTATTTTTTTGCGTTATCCGAAATTAATTGATTTATAAAAGGAAATTCGATTTATAAAAACTTCCTAATCATTCGCTTAGGAACAAACTGTCAATTCACAAGTTGTAGATAGTCTTAGAAAACAGCTGACAAAAACGTTTGCAACGAAGTAATGTTTGCGTAAACCAGTTTTACTTTTGCCGCCTTAAAAATAAGTTCTGTCAATAAAAATCTTTCATGTGATGCTTCAACATTTATAAACGCGCCTCAGAGAACCACATGACACATGAACATATGACAAAGAGAAATGGACAGCCATGAACGCAGAACTGTTCGATTTTTGGGCGTGGCTGGTCCTTGACTTCTCAACCCGGTCTATGGAAACTAACTGGTCTCTCTACAAACACAAATGCACCAACTGAGTGATAAGCGCATCCCTACTATCACGATCACCGAAAAATCGTCGTCGCCGTGGTTTAATAACGAACTCAAGCGACTCATCAACAAAGAGAAAATACTTTTTCGAACCGCCAAACGCCTGAATACTACTTGCGTGTGGAAAAGGTAAAAATATGCAGAAAAAAATACTTCAACCGATAGCAAGCCAAGCCAAAGTTTCTTTTTTTTTTCATCAGTGTTACCGTCTATACTTCGCACCAACCCTAGCAAGTTTTGGAAGACTTTTAACCCTACACGCCACAAACCTCTAACAATACACACCGATGACAGCATTCTCATACCAGAAAATGAAGTCTGTAGCACTCTTAGCTCCTTTTTTTGCTCCATTAAAAAAAAAAAAACCTGACGGCGAATTACCACACTTCCCTGTCTTTGATCACCCTGCTATGCCAGACATTTTGTTCGATCCTAGTGAAATTATAAAACTAATGAAATCATTGAAAGCGTCATCTTCCTCTGGTATTAATGGCTTAAACTCAAATGTCCTAAAAATACTAAGAACATTGTTATTGTCACCTTATGCCATCTTTTTCAACAGTCTTTATCATCATGTGTGTTCCCAGAAGACTGAAAGATAGATAAGATCGTCCTAGTCCCAAAAAAAGGTTAATCTTTTTCATGTAAAAACTACCGCTCTATTTCCCTCATAAGCATTTGCTCAAAACTATTTGAACATGTTATTCTTTCTCACATTAGCAAACTTATAGTCTCAGTCAACTTTTTTCACCCTAACCAACATGGTTTCTTAATATACTTGCCTTTGATTCCCAACTTGCCCTTTTTATCAATGACCTTAGTTTGCATCTTGAATTAAATATTGCTGTTGACGCGCTCTTCCTTGACTTTGAAAAATTCTTTGATAAAGCACCGCTAAAAATAATACTACTAAAACTCTGGCGTCTAAACCTTAATCATTTAGTGATAAATTGGCTTCAAAATTTTTTGACTAACAGAGAGCAATACGTCTACGCTAACAAATTGTCGTCCCCTCGTTCTCCGGTTAATTCAGGTGTTCTTCAAGGCACAGTGTTTGGACCCTTGCTTTTTCTCATTTACATTAACGATCTTCCTTTCAACGCTACCTCTAACATCCGACTATTTGCTGATGGCTGCTTAATTCATCGCCCGATTGCTACAAGCACTGACGCCGACACCCTTCAAGAAGATCTAACCCAAATTGAAACTTGGTGCAAGCATTGGTTAATGTCGCTTAATATTGCTAAAACATGTATGATTCCTTCTCATCGCAGGCAATCCCACATTCTCTCTAAATATGCTCTTTTTGGTTCTGAAGTGTCTTCCGTTCTTACCTATAAGTATTTGAACATTACTTTAACTCATACCCTAACATGGTTTTCACATATAACGAACACCGCTAATGACGCCAACCGCACCCTGGTCTTCCTACGTCAAAATCTTGGTTTTCCTACCCCTTCCATCAAATTATTACCACACCAAACTTCCGTCCGAGCTAAATTAGAATTTGCTTCAGCAGTATGGGACCCTCATTAGTCAAACCTCTCACTAACTCTTGAAAGAATACGAAATCGCGTTATCCGCTTTATTTACTGTGATTATTCATATTACACTAGTGTGTCTTCCCTAAAATCTAGAGCCTCCTTGTCTAGTCTTAAAACAAGAAGAAAAAAATCTCGATTTTGCTTGTTGCATAAGTTTTTTAATTCATCTTTAGGAGCATCAATCGTATCAGCAGCACATCGTCTCTCCAGGCGCATTCTCCACAGCAAGACCGTATATCCTCCCCCTGCAAGAACCGCATCTCATTTCCGATCTTTTTTTGTCAAATCATCTCGGGACTGGAATGATCTGCCGCTAAAAGCCATACACCTTACCAACCCCATAAAATTCAAGAAAAAGATTGAGGTCATCGTCTGATAGTCTGTCATGCTCATCCTTCATTTAATGCTCCATATTCGAGGTCATTGAGGAAATAAATAAATAAATAAATAAATAAATAAATAAATAAATAAATAAATAAATAAATAAATAAATAAATACCCTTTTCTCTCCAAGACTCTCTACGATAGGGCTTTTCGTGTGCATTGGCCGAGATATATGCTGCACCACCTGGTCACGTGGTAGTGTTCTTAAAGGCCGTTAAGGAAAGCTTCATAAAGGGCACTTTGATGGAAATGTTTCTGTGAGCTTTTTTTCAAGACGACCTACAGCTTCGGATTTTTCACTCTATTTAACAGGCGAATAGTTGGATGTTTGCGAATGAGTTTTTACTTAATATTGAACGTTGCACAACTAATACAGTGCTGAATAATAAGCAACTCTACTCTCAATGCCTTCAATTGGTTTCACTGGGGCTAGGACACTCCTTTGCTAAAACTTTGATTACGTTTGGTGAGGCATCTGGTATAGAGCATGTACAGCGGTAAGTTCGCCATCATCAACACCATTACGTCCGCTTTGGTAAAGAGGCCTCCCTCAGTGATTTCTAATTGGCTTATGCCGAGCATTTTTGGGCAAAATTTTTAACATTAGAACATTGTAACCAACTGTTATGAAAATATTTAAGGTAAGGGCACAGGGTAAGCCCTATACTTCCCATGCATTTTAGGCCATGTTGAGGTACATGTTTCTCACTAACTAATAACAGTAGCCTAATAATACATATATCATTGTTTGCCAAATTTTGTGCTCTTTTTACTGAACTAGAATATTTGAAATGTGTTGAAAATTCGATTTTTAATAAATTTTTTTCCGGTAGTACACAAGTCTAGCCTTTCTTTGCGCATTTCAAAATTCATAACAGAATAACTGCTCAGTGAAATTGCTTAATTCTAGTTCAGTAGTTGGCAACACTTACGTAGATGATTGCAAAAAAAAAATCAGCCGTCTGTATTGAAAGGCATTGGAAATAATAATACCTTTGTAAGTAAAAACACTGTTTTGAGATAATAGAGCGTAAAGAAAAAAAAGATGTGAAAAACCATTTTTTATTCGCAGAAACGCCTCCATAGTAATTGGTTTAATAGCCCCCTGCTTCGTAGTCACTGTCGTTGTCATTTTTTCGCTTTTCGGCTTGTCGTTTTGACTGTCGGGCCTCTTTTGTAAGCTGTCGTGTTGCTCGGTCCGCAAAGTACATGCGCTTATGGTCAGCTTCCCTCAGCCACTTGATGGTGTTGCTCCCTGGGTTCAATCCACACGCCTTCAAAACGTTGGCCCGTGCGATGCTACCATCATTAAATGAAAGAACAGCATCCAGTGTTGCCATCCGTAGGGTCCGAAGCCTAACAAACACATTCTTTGGCGCGCGTTCCCAAACAACATGGTTGAACGACTCATTTGCAATTTGAGTTCGCCCATGCAGGCACTTCTCTAGGAGCTCAGCCTTCGATAGCTCCCTATAAATGGGTTTGATAGCCTCCAAGACAGATGCAGGCAAACTCTCCTTGTGGAAAAATGGCTTGCCCTCTGACTGACTTCTGTTGAAGGCACACCACGTATCAGGTCCCTTTGGGCAAAGTCCATGGCATGGGTCATCGTCTGTGGCCGATAAGTGGAAGAAGGTTGCCCAAACGGCATTTCGCATTTCATCCAGGTTTCCTACATTTCTTCTGATGGCCAAACCATAGTACGTCTGGAGCTTGTCTATTACTGCATCAGTCAGTCGGCCTCGGCCCGAGAGGCTCTTTCCATCAGAGAGTTTTCCTGCTTTGTTTCCTTTTTTTAGCCTTCGTAACCTTGTGCCCATCCTTTTTTGCACGTGCCGTATGCACTCAACCTTGGATATTTCAGCGGAATCACCATACGGCATTTGTGCCTTCACAGCCATAAAAGCCTTGCTATCACCATCCCCAAGGTATTTGACGTATCGAACGCCGTGAAGCTCCTCACTCCTGCCGAAAATTTTCAGTGCTCCTGCGACTTCCATTCCACCGCTGGTGCCTTGGTAGTTGCTTTGGCACACCTCTCTATGAAGGGGGTCACTGTTTGTACCCTTGATGCTGCACTTTGGACAACGTTTAGACAAAACCTCCACATCCAGCCCTTTCCCAGAGTCTACACTGGTCGCAGAGACTATGCCGTTATTGGAAGTATGGCCTCGCTTCTGCCAGCTTCCATCAAGAGCAACTGCGATGTCTTTATCCCCCTCATTCAGCTGCACAGCTTCGTCAGCTGCCCTTTTCATCGACTCCTGAGCAGCAGCTTCGATGTGACCTAGAAGCTCTTGATTGTATTTCGGAAACTTTGTCGGCGGCTTAGGAAGGTTTAGCATAGCACAGAGTATATTTCCTGCAGCCATTCCCTTACCAATGGACCTCAAGGCATACACTAACCTGAGGTTGGCTTCATAGAGGCCAGAAGTAGTTTTCTTCGACGTCTCAAATCGTTGTGCGGCACTACACACTTCACAGTTCAAACTGTAAACGCTTGCAACACCTACCCGTTTTGTCACAATTTCGATGAGCTCAACACTTCCACCGCACTCTCTGCACACACAAATCTGTGTAATTGCGGCACAAATGCCGTCCATGCCCATTAAGGCATATTGGCTGCTGCTCTGTAGCACATCCTCTTCCTGGAAGCACAGAGAAAATCTTGAAAGCTTCGATGTCGAGGAGCTGGCGCGTTCGGCGTTCGGGATCTCATTCGGTCGTGGACATCCTTTTGCTTTTTCACGATGAGCGTAGCGGTTGCCGTGAAATTCACGCCTGACGAAGGCCTTCTTTGCCCTGGGCATCTCAACTTATCAGCAGCAACCAACACCGGCACAATTTACAATACTGATCGAAAGGGATAGCACTCGGACGCAGCTGCATGAAGGTTGCAGAAACGTGGAAAAAACGTGCAAAGCGTCTCAGGATTGTCTTGGCTAAAAAAGAGGAGCTGTACAATAGTTGCCAGACAATTTTTTATATGTAGCTGATTTTAGACAAGTTTTGAAATCAGGTGGTGGACTTTTTAGTTGAAAAAATTGACGTTAATCCTGAAAGGGGGCGTGGCCGCTCACTACTTGGTTTCGGAAAAAGCGTTTTTCAGCCGTAAATATGGCTTTCTGAGGAAAGTGCGATCATGGAACATGTGTAGAAAGAATTGAACTTCTAAAATTCCAAAAGAAAAAAAAACGATTTTTTTCTAAATTTACCTTACCCTGTGCCTTTAAAAGGTAATGATCTAATCTTCCGATGCTTTTTGTTATTGTTTTTCAATCGCTCGCAACGAGCGGCTAACATTACTCTAGAAAACCAATGGGGAATGCTTATTGCGATAGCAAAAACATTCAAAACATTCAAAATACCATTAAAGGCCCTCTATAGAGGGTCTTCCTTTTGGTAGTACCGAGGGCCTTTAAGGGTATTTTGGATAAATTAATAAATTAAAGCAAAAATGGTGGCCGGCTGAGGGGAGATCTCCGGATATAATCATTGTTACAGCGAACCTTTATGATATATTAAATATATTGTTTTCTTAACCTATTTCCTGTTGACAAATGCTTTCGTCTAGAAGTGCTATGTATGTCTCTTGGTATCGCTGTGGTCCCGTATTGCACCCTCTAGCCATAGACTGACATGTGTTGAGCAAGCTCCACACACGTAAATCCTCAAATTTGCCGATCTTATCTGAACATGGCAGTGTCTGCCACCCTGCTAATTTTTCCCTTCTTTGAAATACTCATTGTGAAACTAACAGACTAACACTTATGTATACTCAGGTTTTTGTCTTAAGCCAAAGGCCATCGATTCTTCCTGACTTCACTTCTAAATAAAGGCGATTGACTACCTAATCGCATAAACACAGAAATGGCATACGGCTTAACATAATTGGCCACAAAATGTAAATAGTCGCCATAATATTTCCCAAGGCAACCTTCCAGACTTTTTCATCTCCATCATCTTGAGCCTGAACACACCCACTGCAGGGAAAAGGCCTCTCCTATGTCTCTCCAACTTACCCTGTCCTTTGCCAGTCCGCTACCCCTAACGACCAGCGGTTGTCTTGCCTTCACATTACATGCCCTGCCCAAGCCCATTTCTTCCTATTGATTTTAAAAAGGATGTCATTAACCCGCGTTTGTTGCCTCACCCACTCTGTCCGCTTCCGGTCTCTTAACGTTACACCTATCATTTTTCTTTCCATGGCTCACTGTGTTGTCCTTAACTTATGCTGAAGCCTTTTCGTTAGCCTCCACGTTTCTGCCCCGTAGGAAGCGTGGAGGCTTAAAATATTCGGAAAATGTTTTCTCCGCTCAGTAAAGGTTTGGCGTAGCCTTAACGAAAAGTAGAAGGAAAGAAATGAGTTCCTGTTGCACATACCTTTTGTAGGCCACACCTTAATATTTGCTCCCTAATATCAGGGGGGTACGTATTCAGAGGCCTCCTGGAATAAATCGAAAAAATGGATGTCAGCAACTATCGCAGAACGAATACTGCTGTAACTTTCAGAAGCTTTTATGGAATGACACCGAGCGCTGAGAGAAAACTGAAGGTAACGCCAGGAAAACTGAACTCTCGGCCAACTTCAACAAACACATGATCAACTTCAGCATGCGCTTTTGATTTCTCCTACTGACGAAGTGGAGCTATCGGAAATGCGCAGTATTTATACTGTTTCGTAAATTGAGATGCCAGCACCGAGTCATCATCAAAAGAGCGTGATCCCTCAGACATCGCCAGCTATGCAATGACCCTGCACAGCGTTGATGTTGAGTTGTTCTAATTAATTGCAAAGAACAAACTTGAGTGCTAAAGGCTAGTGCGTTCAGACGCATGCAGTGCTGTACGAAAAAGAGTAAACTACTCGTTAATGCCTTAAAACTAAGCGTTTCGATCATGAAGGCTGCACACAAGACGTACGAAGTGTTGCAGCAAAGCGTGTTGCTAGTACGAAAGGAAGTTTTTGAGAAAACAAATATCAGTTCCTGCGGCGTAGTAATATTAGTTGGGGGCGCACATAAGAAAGCATGCTAATTCTAAGCCGATTAATTTAATTGTAATAGCTTCCTTGCAAACTGCTCGGGACAGGTGCCTTGTTGTAATTGGAGATTTGTAGCTGGCCGCTGGCGATAGCCGTATCAAGCATCAGAATTTCGAAAACGTGAAGTGCGCGCTGCGGCTTAACGTGTTCTGCTATCCTAGCGCGCTAGTCGGAAACAGGAGGAGCGCGCAGTGACACCCAGCAGCTCATGTGACTCGGCGACGTACATCACGTTGCCGTCATGGTTACACTCCAGCTGGGTGGCCCGAACAAAGAGCTGTTGCAGGAACAGAGCAGTGAAGGTCTTTTGACATGTTTGCAACGTAGTGACGGACGCTGGTAGGTGTGATTGTGTACGTTGAAGAATCTCCCTATTTTCCATTAACCTTCCTGATAGAAAGAATTTTTGGCGAAAGAGTGACGATGGCAGCTGCGTTTTCAGAATTGTAAAAAGCGAAGCAGTTAAAAAGTTAAGCAGCTTAGCATAGCTAATGCACCTAAGCGTCTAACTGTAACAGTTGAAAACGTAACTATGAGGATTTATTCGACAGCTTGCTAAACACGATTGATATTTTCCTATTATGATCCACCCCTTATGTTACTATACCACGAAACGCATCTTGGTACCTGATAAAACCTAATTTGAAAAATTAGTGGCGCAATTAGCTCAATCGCACTTTATGTAAAGTATAACGCCGGCAAAAATTCACGACAATGCTGCTCGAGCCTTTCTCCAGTTTGCCGTTCACTGCCCCGTATTCATACACTGATCATTCATTTATTCCTAAGGATATTGTTTTTAATGCAGAAAATCACGAACAAAAGGAACCTAATTGATATATAGACTGTAAACCAAGTATATTTTTTTGCAGACGCGAAGCCTGCGCAACCTTACATTATGACGTCGATCAAATTTTCCTTCCGTTAAATCTCCAGAATGAGCTATCCAGATTTTAACCGTTTCGGGACTGAAATATTTTCACAAAATAGCCTACTGAGACATACCAAACTATTTCCCATTTTTCAGAATAAATTGGCATTGAAGCCAAGCCCAAATGCCTTGCCACACGGAGCTCAAATGGCGATACAGGCCACTCTTCCCGAACAACTTTAAGCAATAGAAGTGACCGACGCCATCAAGAGACAGTACAAATGTGAAAATGATCAAAATTTCACACCTAAATTTTTTCAGTTTAGGGAGTAACATGCGGAGTGGTATTTGGTTATATACTTTAAAAGAGCTTCGCGGCGTTCCGGGTATACGAATTACGACTTTCTCTAATTTAAAACTGACATATACAAAATTGCAGATTCTTACAAACACAGCAGAGCCGCCTCGGTGGCTCAGTGGTTAGGGCGCTCGGCTACTGACCCGGAGTTCCCGGGTTCGAACCCGACCGCGGCGGCTGCGTTTTTGTGGAGGCAAAACGCTAAGGCGCCTGTGTGCTGTGCGAATTCAGTGCACGTTAAAGATCCCCAGCTGTTCGAAATTATTCCGGAGCCCTCCACTACGGCACCTCTTCTTCCTTTCTTCTTTCACTCCCTCCTTTATCCCTTCCCTTACGGCGCGGTTCAGGTGTCCAACGATATATGAGGCAGATACTGTGCCATTTCCTTTCCCCCAAAACCAACTATTATTATTATTATTATTACAAACTCTGCAAATAATAACATGTGTGGTACTACCCACATAAACTGCATATTGGCACAATCTACATCAAAAAGGTGTACGGCAGCTGAGGGCGTACGTCAGGTTTCATCTCGTGGTCGTTTGGCGTATGGCCTAGATGGAACTTGACACTTACGGGGTATTAATAGCTTCCACCATCGCCAGGGCAAAGGAGACGGCGGCTATGACCCAAAATGATTTCATGCTGCAAGGTTTCTGGAGCGTCAGCGAAGAGCTTGGCCATGAGCGATCTGCTATGCCCATAAAATCGGTGCAGAATAAATACGTTCTTTTGATGAAAATAAAACGTGTTTCGTTGAGAAATAATTAGGAAATTAACATTTTAAAGCAATAATATATTCAACGACAAGTTTAAAGAGCGCTTGCAGGAAGTAACAAGAGCCGTTTCAAAACTTTTTTTTTGCGCACTCTTTAAAATAACAAATTTGAAGCCTCATAAAGTCATACTTCAGCGCTGCATCTTTCGAAATTTGCCAATTTCGCTTTGTCAGAAATGGAGTGTAACGCAATTGTTTGCTGTCCGCAGGAACCATAATGCTATGCAATTTTTTTGTTACGTGCTTTCAAATACTAACGATATGAGTATTTTCTTCTCTATATTTTGTGATCTTATTAAAAATAAAGATGATTTAGGCATTAGTATATTACAAATGCTCCCCAAGGCTCAGCCTTGGCTGCTCTGTGTGACTCTGATCGAAAAACGTCTCACTTTCCCTTTCACCTCCACTCTAAAGATAACGAGAAAAAAAATACTAAGCGACAAATGTTGTTCCTCAAAAGGATGTTAGCGGAGAGCCTGTGTCACTGTAATCGTTTCGATTATGAGCTTATTACCCAGCTGCTTATTTCAAAATAGAAAGGCGGAAAACGAGACACCGATGTGTTCGTTTGTTTAGCGGACCTTATGCAGCACTAATGATAGGACAGGCAAACTGGATAAGGCAGACGGAATTAACAGTTTTATCTGTTTTATAGTTTTCAAACTCCTAGTTATGTCCTTTGCTTAGAAGCTACCCCTTCAGTTTTCCTAAACATGAACGCCGGCATTCGCCACAAAGCCCATTTTTACATGGGCAAGAACGCACAATGTTTCTGTTTTTTTTTAATCATCTAAACAGCAGTTTGTAGTAGCCAAATGAATGCTAGCACATCTGGCTACAAGGTACTCAGCATAATATTAAACAGTATCATGTAAAGCCCACTAATAAAGTGCGATACAAAACAAAAGTAAAGAAATTGCAAATGTACTGCAGGATATTATACATATTGTATATATACACAGGGTTTGCCACCGAAGACTTTACAATTTAAAAACATGGGCTTTTTGAGTTTGGAGATCGCTTTTTTCGGCATAGCATTGTCAACAGTGTAGTATATGAGAATGCAGCTAAGATGTGCTAACTAGATGGATGCTTAATTAATATTGAATAGTTAACTTTAAAACTATTCCTATTCAGCGTCTTAATGATTGAGAGGCGTGTAGCCCACCGTAATTAATATCAATATGAAATTTTAGAGTTTCGAAAACGCGGTTACCCTCGGTGCTTTGGCCCAACAGATTAAGGTTATTTCGACGAGTTACGTGCACTGGAGAGGTTGCTTTGCCCGCAAGCTTCTCAAAAGCGCATGTTTTTGGCGCGATGTAACTATAATTTATTTGGCCACAGCGCCGCAGGTACACGCGTTTTCGAAATTCTAAACTTGATATGAATATTACTTCCGGTGAGCTATACGCCCATCAATAATTAGGGAGCCTAACAGAATATAGATTGAGGTTGCTGAGACCAACCTCGCCCGCTCCACTATTGTACCGCGGGTGAGAGAAAGAGCCTAACAGTAAAATCTAGAAAGTTCATTTTTTAATGTTAGCTAATTAACCTGCTGGCTTCTTAGCGGCATTCTGATGTACTACACCGCTGACATTGCTATGCCGTAAAAAGCGCTATTAAATCTCAAAAAGCCTGTTTAAAAAATTGAGTAAAATGTTAAGCGAAACGTTCTTTATACATACCATACATCAAATAAATGCATTTTGCACATAACATTATATTGTTACAAGTGGACGAATCATGAACGAAGAAGTGGCGGTGCGCTGAACGACGACGACGTTGACAGTTGGTTCAAAACACTCATCCCTTTTCTGTTCATGACGAAAACTTCACCGGTGTTGCGCTCCCACGTGCTTTTCCTTTTTGTAAACTGCGTTCAGGTGAATAGCCACCCGATTCTTGGCCGATCCCCCAGTGTGGGTATGTGCCATCTTTTGATAGGCTAACAACAACAACAACAGTTGGTAGCTGGGCGCTCGGTTCTGAGCTGAGTGCTGGCCATCTCAGAGCAGCCGCCAATTTAGACTTACCGCCGTAACATCCCCGTAACATCTTTTGGTGGAGGTCGCGGGTTCGAGCCGACATGCCGACGACCCGACGAGCCGACGAGACGACGGGCCGAACCGGCGAGATGACTACCGACCCGGCCCCTCCGTCTGCGCCTGCCACGCCAACTGTCGTCGTAGCCCACCCTCGCGACCCGGGCACATTCTGCGGTACAGATGGCGTGGACGTCGAGGACTGGCTCTCGCTTTATGAGCGTGTTAGCCAGCACAACAGGTGGGACGCCACGCTGATGCTGGCCAATGTAATATTTTATCTCGCCGGCACCGCACGCGTCTGGTTCGAAACCCACGAAGAAGAGATTGCCACGTGGGATGCCTGCAAGCAAAAGCTCCGCGACCTGTTTGGGAAACCAGTTGGCCGTCAGCTTGCTGCCAAAAAAGAACTTGCAGCTCGCGCCCAAACGGCCACTGAATCATATATTACATACATTCAAGACGTCTTGGCACTGTGCCGAAAGGTCGATCCCAACATGACCGACGACGATAAGGTCGGCCACATTCTTAAAGGCATTGCCGACGATGCCTTCCACCTTCTTCTATGCCGGGACTGCTCTACGGTTGACTCCGTTCTGCAGGTGTGTCGATGCTTCGAGCAGGCCAAGCACCGGCGCATTGCACACCGCTTCGACCGCCTGCCTAACACAGCTGCCAGTTCCACGTGCGAGGATCTGCCGACACTAAGGCAGCCTTCCAACCCCGACAACGTGACTCGCATCGTGCGCCGTGAACTGGAGGCGCTGGCTCCTGTTACGCCCAACGCGCCCTTGTCGGACAACACACTGGCCACAATATCCCTTATTCAAGCTGTCGTCCGCCAGGAGGTCGCCAACTTGGGCATGCCCTCCATCCATCGTCCCGTCGAACCTCGGAGTGCGAGCCCCATCTCTCCCGTGGTCGCTACTGCTACGGCCCGCAACACCTTCGTCCCAAGATACACAAGGTATCGCAATCCGGATGAGTGGCGTACCCCTGACGACCGGCCGATCTGCTTTACGTGCTCGCGCGTAGGCCACATCTCCCGCCACTGCCGCAGCCGTTGGTCCGCACCTCCCCGACCTTTGCCCTACGTCGACCATCGTTATGACTATGGACCCCGTCGCTTCACGCCTCGGAATGACCCACCCAGCGCCGAGTCCACACCGCCTCCTCGTAGAACCAGCCGCTCTCCCTCCCCGACAGCCCACCGTTCCCGCTCACCTCTTCCGCACCGCAGTTACTCACCGTCCTCTGCAGGCCGCTTCGCGGGAAACTAGCCAGTGCAGCTCCCGGAGGTGATGCTGCATTGGTGCCCCGACCTGAAAATCCTCTACTGACCCAGCCTTCGCCCTGTAATCTGCTCGACGTTTTTGTGGACGGTGTTCCTGTTTCTGCCCTCATTGACACTGGTGCCCAAGTCTCGGTTCTTAGCTCATCCTTTTGCCGTCGCTTCAAAAAAGTTCAGACCCCTGCCGCTTCGCCCACCGTTCGCGTTGCCGATGGCAGCACTGCTGCCGTCACTGGCCTGTGCACTGCCCGCGTCACTCTTGCCGATCGTCACATCCCAGTTTTGTTCACCGTCCTCGAACACTGCCCTCACAATGTGATCCTTGGTCTAAACTTTCTAACCGCTCACTCTGCCCTTATCGACTGCTCCAGCGGCCTTCTACGATTGGACCTGCCTCTCAGCTCAGCCGACACACCCTCAAGCTCCACGCCCCGCCTTCGCTCCACCGAGTACGCTCGCCTGCCCCCCGACTCTGCCGTTTATCTGCCTATGTCCCCATTTCCTGCGGTTCCTGATGGGGATTATCTTGCCTGTCCACTCGCCGATGTCGTTCTCTCCCGCAATGTTGTTCTTCCGCACCTCATCGTGACCGTCACCAAGAATAGCACCTCCCTTCCTGTCCTCAACTTCAGCTTGTCACCACAAGTACTTCCTGCAGGCATATCGCTTGCTACTTTGTCTTCTCTCACCGACTGTACCGTCACTGCTCTCTCACCTGGACCGCCTTCTACTGTCTCTCAAGCGGCCGACATCCCGGCCAACGTTCCGCAATCCATTTCTGCGATGATTGCTTCTGACCTGAGCCCCGAGCATGCACAGGATCTTCACAACCTTTTGGTGTCCTACTCCGACATTTTTTACTTCGCTTCTGCTCCTCTGGGTCAAACATCGGTAGTGACTCACCGCGTTGACACCGGCGATGCCAGACCTATACACAGGAGGCCTTATCGTGTGTCGCTACCAGAGCGCCAGATCATCCAGCGGGAGGTGGACAAGATGTTGGCCAACGATATCATCGAGCCTTCAAGCAGCCCTCGGGCATCTCCTGTCGTGTTCGTGAAAAAGAAAGACCAAACTTGGCGGTTTTGCGTCGACTACCGTCATCTCAACAAGGTCACGAAGAAAGACGTCTATCCCCTTCCGCGCATAGATGATGCCCTGGACTGTTTACATGGCGCCCGCTACTTTTCTTCCATCGACCTTCGTAGCGGGTATTGGCAAATCTCTGTTGACGCAAGAGACCGCGAGAAAACAGCTTTCGTCACCCCTGATGGCCTTTACCATTTTAAGGTCATGCCCTTCGGCCTTTGTAACGCCCCTGCCACATTTGAACGGATGATGGACTCGTTACTCCGGGGCTTCAAGTGGACGACCTGCCTTTGTTACTTAGATGATGTAATTGTTTTCTCGCCCTCTTTTGAAACCCACCTGCTTCGCCTTTCGTCCATCTTGGCACTTTTCCGCCGCGCAGGTCTTCAACTCAACTCAAAAAAATGTACTTTCGGCCGCCGCGAACTCAAAGTCCTCGGCCATTTGGTGAATGCGAGTGGCATACAACCTGACCCTGATAAAGTTCGTGCCGTCAGTGCTTTTCCCTGTCCCCGCTCGCCCAGTGATGTCCGCAGCTTCATCGGTCTCTGTTCCTACTTTCGCCGCTTCGTCCCGAGCTTCGCAGCCGTCGCTCGCCCTCTCACCAATCTGTTGCAGAAAGGCGTTCCTTTTTCCTGGGGCCCAGAGCAGGCTACTGCATTCTCCAGCCTTATCGCCGTCCTCACCAACCCTCCTGTATTGGCCCATTGCAACCCGTCTGCCCCGACTGAACTTCGCACCGATGCCAGTGGTCACGGAATTGGCGCCATACTTGCTCAGCGACAACGCGGCCAGCACTGCGTGATTGCGTACGCCAGCCGTCTTCTTTCTTCCGCCGAGAAGAATTACTCCATCACAGAACGCGAATGCCTGGCTCTTGTTTGGGCCATTGGAAAATTCGGCACATACTTGTTCGGACGCCCATTCACTGTTATAACCGACCACCACGCCCTGTGTTGGCTCTCATCGCTCAAGGACCCTACTGGCTGTCTTGGCCGGTGGGCATTGCGATTGCAAGAATACACCTTTTCCGTGGTTCACAAGTCCGGTCGCCTCCATCAAGATGCAGACTGCCTGTCCCGCTATCCCGTCGATCCTCCTTCTACAGACTGTGAGTCGGATGCCTGTGTCCTCTCCATCTCCGACCTCTCCCACATTGCCGACGAACAGCGCTTGGATCCCACCCTCACCTCTCTCATCGACCGCCGCGACACTTCTCTGGCCCGGTTTTTGCTGGACGGGAACACGCTGTACCGCCGCAACATGCGACCTGATGGCGCTGAGCACTTGCTCGTTGTTCCCCGCCACCTACGGTCCACTATCCTCGAACAACTTCATGACGCACCTACGGCTGGTCATCTTGGTGTCTCCCGTACGTACGACCGCGTGCGCCGGCGTTTCTTCTGGCCTGGTCTGTACCGCTCCATCCAACGCTACGTCGCCGCTTGCGACGTCTGTCAGCGCCGAAAGAAGCCAGCTGTCCTGCCGTCTGGACACCTGCAGCCGATCCCCATCCCGACCGACCCGTTTTCTCGTGTTGGGCTAGATTTACTTGGGCCCTTCCCGGAGTCCTCCACGGGGAACAAGTGGATTGCCGTCGCCACCGATTATGCCACGCGGTACGTGATCACTCGCGCCATTCCAACCAGCTGCGCCACTGACGTCGCTGACTTCCTTCTGCACGACGTCATATTACACCATGGCGCTCCCCGTCAACTCCTTACCGACCGTGGCCGCTGCTTCCTTTCCCGAGTTGTTGACGAAATCCTTCGTTCGTGCTCCGTTCGTCACAAGTTCACCACTGCTTATCATCCTCAGACGAACGGCCTTACGGAGCGTCTCAACCGCACGCTGACAGACTTGCTCGCCATGTACGTATCCGACGACCACCGGGACTGGGACATAAGCTTGCCTTTTGTCACCTTCGCCTACAACTCTTCGCGCCATGATACCGCTGGTTACGCGCCCTTCTATCTTCTCTTTGGACGAGACCCCTTACTGCCCTTCGACACTCTGCTGCCCACAGCTGGCCCTGTCACTACATATGCGCGTGACGCTATCGCCCGAGCAGACGCCGCCCGCCAGGTTGCTCGACACAAGCTCTCCGCCTCCCAAGAGGCTCAAAAACACCGCTACGATGGCCTGCACCGTGATGTGCGATACCCTGCCGGATCTCTCGTCTTGCTGTGGCTCCCATCCCGTCGTGTGGGGTTATGTGAAAAACTTCTGCCGCGCTACACAGGTCCTTATCGTGTATTACGGGCAGTGACCGACTTAACGTATGAAATTACGCCGCTGCACCCAAAGTCGAAGTCCGCTCCACTGAAGTCCGAAGTCGTTCATGTAGCTCGCCTCAAGCCCTATCACCCACCATCGACATCGCACGCCTAACACGCACCGGGACGTTGCCTTCAGCCGAGGGGGATAGTGTTACAAGTGGACGAATCATGAACGAAGAAGTGGCGGTGCGCTGAACGACGACGACGTTGACAGTTGGTAGCTGGGCGCTCGGTTCTGAGCTGAGTGCTGGCCATCTCAGAGCAGCCGCCAATTTAGACTTACCGCCGTAACATCCCCGTAACAATATCATCAAGAAGCAATAACTGACAGAAATGTATTTAATGATGATTGCAGTCACCGATATTAATGGTGGCAGATTTGTCTAATATGTCAGGCCCTGCATAATGTCCTAGCGTTCAAAGCCATCACCAACGTATTTCTTAGGAGGCCAAAATTTTCAAAATTCAAAATGCACTTGTTATGATCCTATTGCTGTTTTTCAATGTAGCACTGGCATAACATATTTATTTATTTATAGGTACTGCGATCTACTACAGATCATAGCAAGGTGGGAAAAACAACAAACCAAATACAAGCATATAAAAAACTCTAGACCATAGGAAAATAGATATACCTGGTCACTAAACTGGCTTAATAAGGCTGACGCTGCAACCCAGAATTAAACGTCCACTTCCTTCCACCTTTCGGAGTCGGAGTCAGGAAAATATTCAATAGAACCGTAATGCTGAAATTTCTAACCCTTGTTTGAAGCTTATTTTCGCAAAACCCAGTGCTGCTGAAGACAAGGCAAGAAGAATGCCTGAGAAAGTGGGCAGTCGCAGGACTCACGTTCACCTTGTTTCACTGCAGAGAAGTGTATATTCAGTTCTCCTCTTTTTTTTAAATGCTTAGCATTTTTCATCCAAAGAAAAACACTCTTATTGTCATTTTCCTTGCGGGTATAACTGCCTTAGATACTTTAAAATCAGCAAACCTAAGTGAATTATCGTATGTTTATTCAATGCTGATCAAGGAAGCTGCGAAATTTTGCGCAAAATGGCTTCTTAGGACCGCCCTACTCAATTTACTGATGAAGGCAATATTTGACAGTGGGTGACGTGCCGGGGCAAGCCAAGTTAAAAAGAATTCAATGAAAAAACAGCAGCCGACCGGCGCTTGGTAGCTGAATTTTCAGATGTGGCAGCATGCTGTGTCTCCTCGCCAATAAGCCTGGTGGCCTCTGGGCTCCTATAGTACGCATGAAAAAAAAATTGCTGGCTGTTTGACCATAAAATATTGAGGAAAGGCATGTTTTTGCAGGCGGACAATAATGCCACAACGTGAAAGCGCGATTTAAGGCGCGTTTTGTTTTCTTCCACGACTTACACACAGATGGAACTTATGCAGACGACGTGCAATGCGCATAACTATAGAGTGTGTTGCAGATGAACACGAGGCGTGATAGGCTGCAGCTACAGTACAGTGCTATAGTGCTGTGGCCGCCGAAGCTTGTCCGTTAGCGCCGCCGTGGGTAAGAAACCCAGTCGTGGCAATATTTATTTTATTTTCCCAGGTTGTCCAAGCTCAGCCTCATTGAGAGTCTGGTTTATTTCTCGCCATTTCTCGCATTATGCTTGCAACTTCATAAGCTTTACCACACACCCGTATTTTCCTGGTTAAGGCCAGTAGTGCTCTCGCACTGAAATACATTTTTAGACAAGAGGCCGTCTTTTGCCCGGACTTTCTAAACAAATGTCGACTTAAGACTTCGAACGACGCCGCCACCACACCTGGCATGCCTGAACCAACCTGCTTTATAAGCCTGCCACTCAAGAGACCAAAAGGTTCTGGCTAATTTCGACAATTCACCGTTTTCACGTATCATAATCATCCGACGGACGACTCACAAAATCTGGCATTTTGCCTCTAACGCAGCATAGTGGGCGAATTGGTTTTGCTTCTTGAAAGAATGAAGCAGCGTTGCTAAAACGAAGATCAGGTACAGCGCTTTTGTGTGCCTTTTGGTTCTTCGCTTTAACTGTGCTGTTTCGTTCTTTCAAATTAAGATGCATTTCCGGAAGTACTACGACATTATTTTGTTGTTGAGCACCAAGAACAAGACAGTTCCCTCAATTCTTTGCCAACATATGCGCACCAGTAAACTCTGGCAGGCAGTGATCAACTTAATCGCCACGGTTCCTGCCCGGCGTATACAATGACGAGCCTTTATGCTGCCACCAATATGAACTCTCTGCCATTTAACTCTAAATGTCACCTATCTCTCGAAAACTATACTCACCAGAAGCATGTGGCATGAATGCATCTGTGTCGTAGGGTAGCATGTCGAGCACAAAAAGAAAAACATGGCTCTCAGCAGCACGAGCAAATCGGCATTCGACAGGTAGGTGTTTGGGAGTCGATGGCGTGCTTTCCGCTGTTTTGGACGTCGGGTTCACTATGCTTTCGCTCGTTTGGCTGTGAGCGAGGCATCGTCACCGCTAACGTGTTTCAATTTCAGTATACTTCATGATCATTGTAGCTGCGCGAGTAAGGGTATAAATAAGAAACAGAATCTCATTACTGCAACCCTCTATTACTGAAGCCCATCTGTTCCTCAGAGCGGAGGATAAGTAAAGCCCCCTTAGTTCATAGCTTCTGCTTTCAGTGTTGCCCATGTGGGGGCAGACTCTTGCTTTTAATCGAACGCCACTACGTATCTTGAAAGCTAACTGCTTCGGTGTGCGTGAACATACGTGATGCACTTTTCATGCAGAAATGCCCATCATGGTGACTGAGTGGTTTTGACTAACGGTTGCTGATCTCAATATCGTGCGTTCGATCCCGCATGCGGCTGCCCTATTTTGATGGAGGCAGCATGCAACAACGCCCGTATGCTTTGGGATGTCAACATCAGAGCATTTTGGCAGAATTATGACTTGGTTATTGGCGGTTTAGCGTCCCCAAGCGACTCAGGCTATAAGGGACGCCGTAGTGAAGGGCTCCGGAAATTTGACTACTTGTGCTTGTTTAACATGATTGACATCGCATAGCACACGGGCCCCTAGAATTTCCCCTCCATCGTAATTCGACCACCATGGCTGGGATCAAACCCACGCCTTTCGGGTCAGGAGCCGAGTGCCATAACCACCGAGCCACCGCGGCAGTTAAACAGAATTTTATGAGGTACTTAAATCGTAGAAACTGAGCTGCACTGCCGCCTGATTCCTCAGTGGGATTGGGGCCAGGCTCTGCACGGTTGGAATAATAAATGTATTAGAGATAATTCAGGCAGTCATTCCTGGCCATGGAGCTGGAACCGTCCGACTCCGCGTTTCTGGAATGCAAAGAAGGCAGCTCTACATCAGTGCTTACATCATTGCGTCAAGGTTAATTACACTGGCCTGAATTACAAAATGTTCCTGCATATTGAGATGCGAACAATACATCTCAGCTGTCAGTTCTTGAGAGCTTTGCCGCGAAGTTTTGTAATGTTATCTGTTCGTGTTTAACGCTGCCGGCATGCGGTTTTATCACATTATTTCTGATGCAAGACTCGGATAGATTTATTTGGAAGCACCGCAGTCAGGCTGAAGTGATGCTACTTTGTTCCAGACTGTTGTGGTATTTTTGTGCGGCTTATCTCGAGAGTTCATTGCTAGCTTTAAATTGTGCATGGCCGAGAACGGCGGGAATTCAGTTCGACGACTTCCGAGCAGACTTTTATTTTTCTTAATTTATTTATTGATGCCCTCAGGGCGGAAGCATTACAGAGGGGAGTGGGTTAATACAACGATATCGATAAACACAGCATAAATTTCACAAGTAACAAATAACGTGCACGGCTGCAATATAAGTGTAACAGTGTTAAGCGTGTGCGTGCATACAGCAGGATGAATGATTACAACCTAACAGACAGTTCTTTTCGTAATGTCACATGTCAGAGTACACATATAGCAGCAAAAATGCAAATCAAAGAAACAAGGTAGGTGATCCGTTATACAGTAACAAAACTTGCTAGTAACTATATATTGCGTATGGCCGACTGAAATAATGAAGGTTGGGTTATCATTCCAAAAGAGCAGGGAAAGCGATTCCAGTCTACTAATGTGCGGGAAAGGAATGAATCGGAAAATGTTTTAGTATTGCATATAAATGTGCCAAATTTGTGAATGTGGTGTAAACATGATGACACATATGAAGGTGGAATCAGCAATTCATCGTGAAGGATATCGTGGTAAAATATCTTATGACACAAAGATAGCCACGAGAGCTTACGACGGGATGCCAGTGTTGCTACGCCGCCGCCGAGTCATTCAGATCAGTGCGTGCGCAAGTCAACCCAAATAAATAGTTTCGTTTGGAAGCCTCTCTCGCTGTCTTCCTGCTCGCCGAACTACAGTCAGCACTCCGCAGTATCTGATGGCGGTGCTGGGTGCAGCGTATCGACGTCCGACGCTACAACCTATGCCGACGCCACGCAGAACACAAAACAGGTGACCCTATATGGGTCTGGATGCCCATTCGCCTCCCCGGACGGAGTCAAAAGATTCTGCGCCACTACATGAACCCGTGCAAGATCATTCGTCGTCTTGAAAGCTTGACTAAAAAGTGGCTCCCGACGAAGCGACAGCACCGCAGCGGCGCCGCCCACACCCAGAAGTTGTACGTGTAGTATGCCTAAAGCCTTATTATGTGCGCTAAGGAACTCCATGTTTGCATTCTGTGTGTTTATTTTTGCCCCCATTGGTTTTCATTGTAAAGCATCGGGGCAAAAAGTAGTCAATGCTCAAACGGCGACGAAAAATTGGAAATACTCTACCGAACCTGTTCCTGTAAAGTGTAAGTGATCTTCATTTGTTCTTTCATATTTCCCGTACCTTTACGCACTGTTAATAATATGTACTATATTTCCAAGCAAACTAGATACACTCATAAATCGCCGCGACACGAGGGCCCCATGTGTTTGCCACACCGCCTTGATTTCATGGTGGCAATGTGCCATGCTTGCAAATGCAAAGAAGGTACTTGTCGAAGTGTGCTTATTTCTGTTTCACTCTTCAGTCCCAGAGTTTTACTGGTTACAGAGGCACCGTATGCATGCGATGACGCAGCTGGTCTCACTCGAGAGTCTTCGATGCCTATTTACTGCTGTGAGCGTTACTATACGGCTGGCTTGGAGTCAGGCCAGGTTCCTTCCCCCCGTCACTTTTTTCTGTTCTTCTCCTCCCGATTCAGCCAGACCACATGATGAATTCCGATCACACAGTGCCAAATTTGTTGACAACTACTCACAATTGCGGCAAGAGCTTTGCCGTCAGGATGCGACCTCTCTGCACGGTGTCCAAAACCCAATCTCCCTTTTCTCGGTTCCTCCGGCCGTGTCCTCCTCAGCCTTTTCTTCCCCTCGGGGTCCTCCTCGCCAGCGGGCTCTTGGTCGCTCTCTCCTTGTGAAGGAAACATGTCCGCTTGTTCCTGGAACCCGGCGGCCGTTACAGAGGCGTCCACAGCTCCCAAGCGCAGACCGCGGCCATATCGGATGACACCCCTCCGGGGCGGCATGCCTCGCCGGGCCCAGCGTCCCTCCGCGGCAGCGAGTCGTCTCTCCGGCACCAACTTGCTGCCACCTCGGCCAGTGCATACGGCCTATTCCGTGGCACGCAGGACCGACCGGCGCGCACAAACACTGCCACGATGCCACTAGCTGCTGTTCGGAAGGTGTCTCTCGTCCGTCGCCGCTGAGCGGCAAGCACACACACACAAACACAACGCGCCGGCCGTTTGTTCTGGCTACGTTCGGATGCGACGCGGCCGCGCGCCCTACACTTGGTGTTAGTTTGATATTTTAATCGTCGAGTAAACGTCCTTGAGACCGTAGAGAGCGACTAACTCAGCCCGCCACCACGCACTTCACGACGCGCTTTATCATAGACAAGCACTAGTCGTGCCGAGTATCATAAACGTATTTTCATTTGACTCTAGAAGAGTTAACTGATCTCTGTTATTCTTACGTCAATGAGAGCGTTAAGGCGAGCTGCGTAATTATTCGCACATCTGAAGGATCACCATAAGCTGGCACACACATTATGCTGCACATAAGCAGACAGGAAGAGGAAAATGGTTGTTACTGCCTTCAACAAGGAAGCTTTAAAGCGCCAACCGTCCGTTGTGTGTCAGCGCCGAACACTGCGCAATACATGCAGCAGACGACATGGCTTGCGCTGTAATGCTGGACGTCAGCGATCATGACAATTTCCAGAACACGCTGTCGTTTAGAGTCATCTGGGGCACAAATGGTGCGGATATAATGAGGTTTTACAGTATGGCGCACGAGGAATAAGATGCAATATCAGTTTATGTCTTAAAATTGCTTGTCGTGATTATTTTAACCGCGCGCAAGACCAGACACCGTTGCATCGGCTTCTGCATGAACTCTGCCGGCTCCTATACTTCTATACTGCATAAAATCCGCCGGCTCCTATAGGATACGAGTTCTAAGGCACAGCAGTCACGTGGCGAGGCCTTGAAGCTTTGCTGTTCGTGTGTTCGCTTGCACGCTAAACCGCCGTAAACTCTCTATCTAAAGAAGGCGAAGCAACAGTTCCGCCTAGTCAAACATAGCGCGGATCGGTCCAAGGTTTAGAAAAGAAAAGCGTTTAAACTCTTTTGAGATCTACACAGTGCTCTTCATTTTCGGGCTCTAGTTTTTCTCGCATTAAAGGAGTAAAATCGGGCGATGCTTTCTGAGCTAAAATTTTTCAACAGTCGGGTTATTCAGCGAAAATGCCAATATTTGGGGTAAGTTATTTCCTGCTTGCAGCATCTTAAATTGCATGAATCAGCAAACAAATTTACTTAGAGCACACGTTTTAGTGTGTTAGATAAAAACGTTCTTTTTTATTCTTATAGCCAAAATGGCACCAACTGGTTTCAACGAATGCCGTTTACATAATGAGACATTTCTCTCATTTTCGTATTTATTAGAATCATGTTGAGTACATCACCATTATTTCATTGAAACATGCCTGTTTTCCTTGTACACTGCGAAAATATGCATTCATTCGCACATCGACCAATATTACCGCTTAGTGTTTTAAACCGGGATGGGGTTATGTGTGTTGGTAGTGCTTGATACGATGATGCGAATAAGATGAGTGATCAGTAATCGTATTTTGGTCTCTAACTTATAAACGCGCACTTTGAACTTATACCTAAATTAAGCCGCTTCATGAAGAACAAGCGTTGAAAGGCTTTAATAACTTGACTTAACTGAGAACATCACCATGGAAAAAGCGCAAGGTATCCGCTACACCATAAATCCGCATGCGCCTATATTGGAGTAAAAAAGGGAGTAAGCTGTCTTCTAGCGCACTCTCTTTTCATAAAAGAGTGTGCGCTAGAGAACAGCTTACGCATTTTTTACTTCTTTTTGTTTAGAGTGTACATGTAGTTTTAGCGCAGCGCCTTCAGCTTTGCGCGCAAGAAAATTACGTTCTCACAGATGGAGAATTTCCGGGAATAAATCGAGTTCAAGGAGATTGTAGAGAAACCTGATCAATGTTAAAGATTCGGGTAAAATGGGGTGTTACCCGGAAACGAAGGAGCCCAGACACACAGAACCATCGCTCTTGATAAAAAAAATCTTTTGGAGTACTTTCCGGCTGATATCAGCAGAGATAGCTCGGGACGAATTGCCTGACTTTTGGAAAACTAAATTTTGAGCCATTTCGCGCTATTTGATATCCGCCTGCTCCCCTGCACTCCCTCCCCCTGCCTTTAGGTGGCTGGAGACTCACCGGGTTAAGTCCACATGATTTTATTTCGCCCTGAAGGACCTTTTGAATAACAGCTTGGCGGCAGCCTGGTACTGGAAATGACACATCAAGAGCAAAAGTTCTAGGCCGTAATTTTTTTAAAATATTGGTAGAAACTTGGGCATGCAACAGAGAGCATACAAAAAACTGTACGGTTTTAACGTATTTAAACCGATTCTAGCCAGTTAAATTGTCAACTGGGACTGCGAAGGTTGCGCTTACAGCTCTCGCCCCAGGAATGGCGAGCCGCCTCATGACGTTGCAAAGTACGTCACCCCCCCCCCCCCCCCCTTTCGCCACATCGCCACACCCCCATCGCGATGGCCTTCACCTCGCTGCTCTTTGCCTTCTGGATCCCTTTATGCAACAGTACAACATAGTTCCTTCATGCAAGTAAATGCCAACTAGCCCAACTTAATGTTTTAACGAATGGTTCCTCGAGCCCTCGTCCTGAAAACTAGGTCCAGTGAACTTAGGACGCGAGTCCGCCGAAAGCCTATTCACTGAAAAGCGGTCGCCGATGCAGTGACCTTGTCGGCTAACAGTTTTTACCGCCGCAGCGATCAAATCACCTCCACGTCGAACGCCGAATCGCCGAGCAGTGTCCATCGACGCGCCGATTGAATCGCCTCGACGCTTAACCCCAAACCGTCGACCTGCCCTCGCCACCGCACCGGTCGAGTCACTTCCATCCAACATCGACAGGCCCAGGTCAAGGAAGGATTTTCTTGGACGTCACTGTTCCCGTCGACACGTACCAGGCTATCATTCCTGTCTCTGGTTTACACGAGCACTCAAGTTTGCAAAAGTTTATATTCAACAAAATTCGTTGGGAAGAAATGTGAAAATGTGTGAAGCTTAAGAATCGGAGGAAAAACCCAAGTAAAGTTTGATTTGAAAGCTGAGCTTTCTGCATAGGCCTTGGTGCCCTTTTGTGCTCATCTGTGCACGCGCTGTTCAATACAGGATCCTTAACCAAGCAGCCCGCGAAAACTTTCTAGCGCAATGCATAGCATGGGAGCAAGAGATTGAGTGTTGTCGGTGATTTTTCTTCAAGCACAGGAAAACGACGCTTGTAAAAATACAAAACAGCCACACGCGCTCTCTCCTTCGCAGTACAAAGAACTGCACGTCTGCTGAAATAACAGGTTCCCCGGGGGAACTATCTGGCGAATAATCTCCATGTTTGTATCCAAACATGCAGGAGGTTGACATTCAACAGCCGCAGTATGCGAACCGTCTAATACACGTGCAAGACCGAGTGGGTTTCTGCACAATTACACTCATCAAAAGCCACTCTCTTTCCACACCAAGCTGAGGCGAAAATCATTTTGTGCTCAGTATACGGGCCCTATTCTGCATTGATCTAGATGCTGGAAGCAGATTCAGTTTTGAAGAACTCCAAACGAGATTCTGTGCTTTGCCCTGCAGAACTGCCACGTGTGTTCATAAAGTAAGCACGCAAGTTTTATTCAGGCCATGGTTTCCAACTGTATTTCGCCCTGTAGGACTGCCACATGTGTCCCCAAAATATGCACAAAAATTTTATTCAGGCCATGGTTGCCAACTTGTTTCGATGGTTGCTCTTTTCAGGCACTCTGATTCTGGACAGTATAAAGGTTGGCCGACAAAGCTTTCGGGATGATGCCAATGCTAGGTTCTCGCGCGCCTACAATGTGGCAGATGTCAGAAAGACTTTACAGGCACCTCATCATGTGGCGCGTGTGCGGTTGTTTCTTCGTCGCAAATCTAAATCGCGTTAATCTGGATCGAGCCAGAGTAACTTGGAAGTCTTTTTACACCGCCTACTGCCTGGTCTGCGCCTCACTGCTCTTTACGTTCAAGGTTTCAGAGGTTTACTCGCGAGCTTTAAGCATTAGAGGCGCGAACGTCTCTGTTTCCAACTCTCTCTACACGTGTATGAAGGCAATCATTGGAATGGAAAGCGTCATCGTGTTTCTTGTTATGGCCTTTAGATCGGGTGTTATCCTTCGGTTTATCCGCAGCGCCCAGACATTTGAACGGTCTTTGGTGCTCCCAAGATGCCATCGCCAAGACAGGAAATGCCTAGGAACACAGGTCCTCAAAGCTTTATTCTTCGTTTCTTTGAATGTGTATATGATTTGGCTGTTTATTTCGCTGCTGCGATTCGCTTACAGGTATCTGAGCTATCGCCAAATTCTCACATACATATACAGGATAGTGTGCAACTCATTGTTCATGGCCTGCGACTATGGCAATGAAGCCACGCTTCGAGCGATTTGCGAAGCGCTGGTGAATTATGTCATCATTCAAGCAGATGTGCTAGAGGAGAAGCTAGAGTCCGGTCTTACTATCAGGGATGTTGAAGAGC
Source organism: Amblyomma americanum (assembly GCA_030143305.2). Taxonomy (NCBI): domain Eukaryota; kingdom Metazoa; phylum Arthropoda; class Arachnida; order Ixodida; family Ixodidae; genus Amblyomma; species Amblyomma americanum. Next base: position 82,078 of record JARKHS020026893.1, read on the forward strand.
TTCGTCTGAACATGTTAACAATACAGAGTCTTAAAGAGGAAATCAGTGCAGCCTTGGGCCCGTGCATTGTGTTGTTCTGCCTCAGGGCATTCAGCGTCGTTGCCATATCCGGCTACATGCTGGTCCGGCTTGGCTTTGGCTACGATATCAGAATGTTCCTTACGCTGTACGCTCTCTACGTGGCGTCCAGCTTGGTGGATCTCGCTCTGATGAGCCACGCTCTGGAGAAAGAGGTATGGAAGCTTTGAATATTGAGCAGTGGAGACCCTAACTTGAAGCTTTTCGGGTAGTGCAATCATAGGTTCTCTATTTTTGTGGTGGTGTTGGAAAGGATGCCTTCTAATATTTTTCTTCGAAATCATAGTATGAGGTCATATTTTACACATCTGTAATGACGGGCATTTTTGAAAGTTCAATGCTCATTGCACACCTCACTCGAAAGCATTAATCCAGTCACCACACTTCAACCAGCTTCTTTGTTGTGTACTGTGAGTTTAATTTATAGTCAGCTGTCATTGTAATACTTGCAAAACCGTAGTGAAGTCTTTCAAGACGTCTTGCTTGACGTATTGATAAAATGACGTCGCCTGTAAAGAAAGAGCCAATGTGCAAAATGGAGGCAGATTTCGGTCACAATTATACAAGCATATTACAACTATTATTTTGCACGCCGTATCTTCATACGCCAAAAAATGTTCGTGCTGCAATATTTTGAGGCTTAGAATGTCTAATAGAGCGTTCAATAAACCTACTGCGTTTTCAAGGCCATATGACGTTCGAGAGAGCTGTTAAAATTTCTGTATGTGAATGATTAAATAAATAAAAACATTATTATAAGATTATGGCTTGAAAAATAGCAGGCAGTTTGTCAGTGTAAGTGACCGGCATATGGTGTTAATTCAAACAAACGTCAAGTGCAATGTGAAAGTTCAAGAACATTTGCCATCAACTCCCCAGACACCATGAAATCTGAAAAAAAAAACACAGTTGATATCGGGTCTGTGTTTCTGCGAGAATCGCGCCTTTACTTCTTTAAGTAATCCTAACGACATGACAGTAGCAATACGTCTTCACTCCTAATTGTCTGATGCGATGATTTCCTCAGCAATCAGTGTGTATGATAACGTTTAAGTCGATGCCGTACTTATAATTCAAGCGTGTTTTTTTTTCAGACACAGAAAGTTCAGATGGCGCTAGCCGATGTGGCCACGACTGGTATGACATCAGAATGTATAGCGGAGGTAAGCATGCGATAGGCTTGAGGAGACGAAGTGAATTATTTCGCGTAGATCAAGGCATGGCTGAAAATGTTTTTCAGAGCATGCTTTGAATTTCTATTTCACATGCAAAATCCACGTAGGTGTGAATGTTATACCATTTTTGTGACTTAAAGTAAGAGCGTTTCACGAAATCGTAAAAGAATTTTGCGCAGTAATCAGGAGCATAGCATGCAGCAGAGCGTATTGTGGTTGCATTCATGCTACATTCGCCAGTGAAGTTTGAGATCAGCCGTGGGGACCTAACAGTAGTACTCAATGACATCTGTCCAAAACACTGAGTTCATTTTTTTGTTGGAAAGTGGGGAAATCAGCTTAAGAAGTTCTTTCGCACATTCTGTTCTTTTTTCACAGGTCAACTTTGTACACGACTGTATTGTACCTCGTGAAATGTGCCTGACTGGATCCGGCTTTTTTGTCGTGAACATACGGATGCTGCTCGCCGTGAGTAGAGTGCAACGTTTAACCTCTGCACTCTTTTTGAAATGTTAGAGAATATAAAAATAGCGAGCATTTGAGGACTGCTTTTTAATTGCTTGCCTTCAAGCGTTAGTAAAATTTTAAGGTATTATATTTGGGGCTAACGTACTACATGAGGACCTTTCTTTCCCCGTTTAGAGAAAAATAAAACAAAGCACAAAATTCCTGAAGGGAAAGCTAAAATATGAATGTTAATAATATAATCCTAATCTGTGCATTGCACCATGTTATTACGCACAAGATATCTCTCATGGCTTCGCAGCCAGATGATTTCGTGTCATTTTCGTCATTTATGTTTGTTTCTTTGTTATTCAAACAAGCAAGTCTGAAAAGCTGCTGGATAACGGATGCGCTGTTTTTTCTTTCGCAGTTAACAGAACGGCAATAACGAAGGTTTTCAACTCGTTTGTTTCTATATAGATCTAAAAAAAATATTTTATATTTACGTTGCACGCTGCGCCTATATTAGATTGGCAGCAATTTATGACAAAAGCATGGGCCTGGAAATCTTAAATTTTCTCATATGTCAGGCTCTATATGATTGGTCGATTTTTTCTCATAGAGCAACAGACAATCATAGCATATGTCTTAGGCTCATGGCTACTCAACTCAACTACGCAAGATGGCAAACGTAGGGTGTGCCAGAGCTCGAGGAACTCTGGTACACGCGACTGGTAGAGAGGTTGAAATATTGTTGTCAATATTTACTGACAGCAACCAAGCGAAATGATTCTACTTTTTTAAAATTACCGAATTGTGGAATTCCTTGTTTTAATTTTATCCTAATGAAAGTATGATGAAAGTTTAATAAAAAAACACTTAAGAGCCCGAAAGCGGAAAGAAAGTGCTGAAAAATCATAATTTAAGAAAGAAGCTACAGCTTCAATGGCAACGTATGTGATTTGTGCATATTAAAGATGACGCACTATCTGAAATTTAGAAAATGCAAGAGATGCAAGCTGCAGTAGCTATAAGGGCGCTGCCTTCAGCGCCTCTGTGGCCTCTCGCACTTCTTCAGACCGGAAGGAGCTAATTCACACGGCCAGTCGTGCAGCTATTGGCTAATTTTGGTAATATACTTGTTTAAGACAAAATTCTTTTATGTCTTTGAAGGAAACAGCAGGAGCAAATTCTTTACTGCGCAGGTACATCCTTTTCGATAATTTAGAAGACAAGTACAGGCTTGTTTTCTCAATTAATCTTAGCAGGGCTTGATTTAGAGGCCAACACTAATTCGATCGTTTACTTATATTTGAAACCTACACCTACTAACTTTTTTAGTTGCAAAAATAACAATGTTGTAATGCTTGCCACTTGCTTGAAACTCTTTGTTGATGTTGTATAGGGCACCCCGCTGGTCTAACAGAGACAGTGAAGTGAAAACCGAGCATAACACGGTGCTGGAAAATTACCAACCTGGTTATGCAAATGAAATTAGCATGAGTGGTATCGGGGCATTAAATTACACTCGTACCCCGTATATGTTTGCGCTGTACATATGAGCGCCGCAGCTACACTCACTTTTAGATCGCACGTCACCTGCCCTGTGTACGTTTTCTACGTTCCTGCCTAATAAATAAGAAGCTAGTGCGAAGTTAGAATGCGGCCTACTCTCCATAGCAGAGGCTTTGATATGTGGCAGTAGCAATATTCAAAGTCATTGTACTTCATAAACCACTTTCCTCACACTGGAATACTTCATGCCTTGGCACTGCACACGGTAATGCCTCTGTTGCTTTATAGTTGCAAATGGGATTCGGGCAGTAAATGTCGCATGTTGACTTTTCTCCCAGGTTGCAGAGGCGGCCGTTACCTACGGCGTCATCCTTATACAAACAGGCGACGCTCTGCTTCGTGACTGGCGACCCGTGAAATAATCTGTCACCTCGAGCGGAAATGTAACAAGCCTTGTCCTTCAATAAAAAGAAAACTGAAGAAATGATAAGTGGCTGGAGCCAGGAAGACAGCTTGCCTTTCCTGATAATGATCGCCTGTTTCAAACAATATTAAATGAGTTTAAGAAATAAATGAGATTTAACCCATTACGCTATCGCGTCATACTCTTAAGCTGGAGCTTAAGTGTCCCCTTCACTTTTTTATATAAGAGCATGTCTGCATTTATAGAAGTGTGGACTTTATGATATATGGGAGCATTTTTTGTGACAAGCATCACGGTAAATGTTCGCATAGACCATCTCGCTTAACATCGTAATTTGAGCATTATTCCTCCTTAATTATTTCTTTCTGCAGTCATAGATAAACAATGCAGTCTTAGATAAACAAAAAGTTTAATGGAAAAGCGTGCTTTCTATTCCTCAATCTATTTATTTTCGTACCTTTAAAACTGCAAAGTTCAGAATTTCATCACCACCATAATCGTCACCAAGGCAACAAGTCACTTATTCAAAAAATAAAGCTTCATATTATTTGTCTACGAAAACCAACGTCGTTTTTCTTGTGTATTTGCATTTTTTAAATATTATTTGTTTTCAGAGGTAGTTTCGCGCTATCTCAGATATAGAATAGCAAATAAGTGAAATCCATGCAATTTGTCACAATGTTTCCTGGAGCCATTCAATTGCTGTCATGCTTTTAAGGTTCTTTGCATTTTGTTGAATCTATTCGGCGGGCGAGACTCTTTCCGGGGTACGCAGAAAATCCATAGCCTATGGGAACAAGAACAAATGTCATGCTTTATTCTAGTTTGAATCTTATTTTCTGCTGCAAAGAGAATCAAAAATCAATTTCGGTTGTGAAGATGAGAGTTCGCAATAGTGCAAGGCACGTATGTAGGACATTGTGCGTGGTCAAGAAACTTTTCCAAAAAAAGCAAAAGTGTAGCAGCAAACATAGAAGAGCCTCTATCCGCCCTTTCCGTGTCGGACATAAATAAAGTGCATCTGTGCTGAAATGACAGCTTCCCAGTGTGGAATATCTAGTGTAAAATCTTTTTCCTCGTATCGAACGAGAAACACACTGCGCCGACCTCTGCCAGCAGCGATGCGCAATTAAATCGATCGGCGTCTACGACCGAATCTGCTTGTGCGAAATTACAGACAACAAAAAACTGCAAGACATTGCACACTAACGTGAACCAGAAACTACGCTCTTGTAATCAGTGTGCGTCAGCAACTTTCGCGTTCGTGTAAATGGTAAAAAGAGGTTCAGCTTCGCATAACTAGACAGACCATTGTTACGTGCCCTGGCGGGTACTGCTACCACGTGAGCCCAAAACGGAAGCACGAAAAGCTTGCTTGTTCATACAACCTTGGCACATATTAAGGAGTGTCTTCTTCGGCACTCGGTTCTGGGACAGCGAAAGGTCGACCGAAAATAACTTCGTGGTCATGCCAGTGCTAGCAGCCAGTGCACCTTCTATGTTTAGGATGTCTGAGAGGCTTTACAGGATTTTGGTTATGTGGCGCTTATGCGGTTGTTTGTTTGTGGCGAATATAAATCGTACCAATCTTAGCCGAGCGAGAGTGACTTGGAAATCCTTGTACGCAGTCTATTTCTTGCTCTGTGCCACACTTCTATTTTCTTTCAGGATTTCTGAGGTTAACCCGCAAAACTCGGGCGATAGCAGCGCGCAATCCACCATTTCTAACTCTCTGTTAACGTCTATGACGACAATAATTGGCATGGAAAGCGTCGTCGTTTTTCTGGTAATGGCCTTCAAGTCTGAAGCTATCCTGTTGTTCCTTCGTAACGCGGAGACTTTCGAACGGTCATTAGTCCTCCCATGCTCCCATCGGCCCAGGAGGAAATGCCTGGCAACCTATATCTTTAAAGCTGCACTCTTCGGTTTCTTCATCGTCCATCCTCTCCAGCTCATCATTTTGCTGTTGCGAGGGGCTTACAGAAAGCTGAGCTTCCGCCAAATCCTGCAGTATATGTACCAGGTCATTTCCATCGTACAGTTCTTGACCTGCGACTACGGCAACGAAGCTACGATTCGTACCATTTGCGAAGTTCTGATAGACTATGTCAGCATTCAGGCGGATGTCCTGAAGGAGAAGGGAGAGTCCGGCCTCACAATCAGGGATGCCGAGCAGCTGCGACTCAACATGGTCAAGATACAGAGCTTGAAAGAAGAAATCAATGCAGCACTGGGCCCGTGCATTGTGGTATTGTGTCTCAGGGCATTCAGCATCGTCTCCATATTCGGCTACGTACTGGTCCGGCTTGGTTTCGGCTATGATGGCAGATTGTTCGTTTTGTTCTACTCTCTCTACGTGGCGTCTTGTATGTCTGATCTTGCTTTGATCAGCCACGCTTTGGAGAAGGAGGTATGTATGAAGTATCACTATTGCTGTGAACGTCTTAAATGCCTTTGCCGGTATGACTAGCGTATTTATGCCTAATTAAACCATTTACATTTTGAGCGCGACCATGCACTTGTAACTATAGTATTCATCGCGTCATCAAAATAATTATCGTTCTTGAAGTTAATCGCATTAAAAACTCTCAGGTAATTACCCCGTACTGCTATTGGGAAACCGCAGGTGTCAATCTAATTTTTTTCTTAAATATTATCTACTTTGCTAGCTGCGCAACGTAAGCACACCTGAATTGCGGTGCGAAGTGCGTCAAAGTTTTCTGAAACAAGTAACTTTAGCAAGGCAAAGCTTCCTTAAAAAATTTGAATAGTTCGCTTAAGACATCGGACATCGTTTTAATACATCTAAAAGAAGAATACATACAGGAGAGATGGCGCCAGGTTGACCTACAGGATGCTCCAATGAAGTGTAATGAATGCTGAGTAAAAATATATGTGGCGTAGATATTTGCCGCAGTATATAGCGTTTTGGATGGTTCCGCGCTCGCAGCATCGGGCGACGTAGCCTGAAAAAAGTAATTTGGGGAAATTTAACCTAGCGAATCTTTTGTCGAATTTGTGTTTGGGGCACATATGATTGATGCGCAAGGAGGGATCTAGAATCCCCAACTGGCGACTGTAAACGTTACCGTTATTAAACAAGTTTGTTAGTAAAACCTAACACAGATGGTTACAGGTGTCAACCGTTTGAGCTAAAGTCAAAGATATCTGCCTTAGCATTCGAAGACCTAAAACACTCCGAGAATATTCCAGCTACAACTTCTTCAGGAACGCAAAGATGATTAAAATGTGAAACTGAGTGTGCTTTATTTTTAATTCCCTTTTTTTGTTCGACACTGAAGGAGCAATCCCTAAGCGCCACGTTTTAGCGAAAAAAAAATTATATCTTCCGACTATATCCTAAAGCATTGAAGGTAATTTCTCGCTTTTATATTATTTGGACTTGAACATCAATCGAGCAGTTCTTGTTCAGCATTCACCTTGTAAAATTGATTCCTAACGCCCGAGCACACTTGAACTAAATGGCTCAACCTTAATCCAAATACAATTTGTTGGCACGAATGTTTGAAGTTTGGACTTCTTGCGACGCAAGCACGTACCGGACAGTAAGAGCAAAAGCTTATCTGGGAACATTTGAAGCTCTAACGCCATCAGAAGGCAGTGCATAATTATAATCGTTCTACATTCGAAGCAGAGCTAATAATTATGCCTAACTCTCTTCCAGACAGAGAATGTGAGGATGGCTCTCTCTGATGTGGCCACGGGTGGCATGCCACTGGAATGCATATCTCAGGTAACCAAGCAATCGACTCTGGAAAAGTGAGAGATCGTCTTCGCCTATATCTCACGATTGTTTTAAATGTTGTGCGTTCGGCTATGTGTAATTGATATTTGGCAGGCCAAAAGGTGGTACAATACTGAAGGCATCGTTATTTTTATTTGGGAAGAAGCATTCTGCCCGACGTTTCACAGAAACACTGAAATGAGGTGTTGATCATGAAGCGGGTTAATTTAAGCATGCATTGAAGTCCACATTTCAGGATACAGTATGATGCTATTCACGGGTGTCTCCTTGACATATAATACCAGGATGGGTTCAATAGATACGAATTCTTTTTGTTGATCAGAACGTAGTTTAAGAGTTTTGAAGCATGCGTTTTGCTCCTTTTACTTTGCAGGTCAACTTTGCACACGACAACATCGAGCCTCGTGAAATGTGCCTCAGTGGATCAGGATTTTTTCTCATTAACTCAAAGATTCTACTTGCGGTGAGCAGTTCTTTGAAATTCAACAACTTCTGATTTTTCACAAAATCTCGTGATTATGAAGTTAGCCAGCCTTCGAAGAGTGTTTTAATATTCGTAGCAACCTAAAGTTCAGAAAGTGTAGTAACTGTATAAAATGGGGCACTAACTACCCTGCGGCTTCTTTTCTCTCTGTTAAGGAAAAAACAAAGCAACAAAACGTGCTCTTGTGAAATGCAATTTAAGACATCAGAAAGCGCCACATGTTTGGTCGCCATGAGTCTCGGAAACAGAGCAGTGCAGCAACGCAATAGAAAGCACGTTTCATAAACTTTGCCTTACATGTAATGTTTCTCGGTTTCGTATTACTTGCTCTGTAACAGATGACATGTTAATGAGTTTAATTTAGCCTCGTTAAATGATTCCGCATGTTTTTCATTATTGTGCCAGGTCGTGGAGGCGGCGGTAACCTACAGCGTGATCTTCATACAAACAGGGGACGCTCTTGTTCGTGGCTGGCCATCACTAAACGAATCATCCGGCCTCCTTCAGAATGTAACAAGAGCCTCATATGAAAATGACTCTCGATAAATGAACTAGCTGCTGGAAGTGTGTAGGCATCGTTCTTGTTCAGAGACTGATTTCGTTTCTAGAATAGCTTTACTGCTCTTAAAGCATTATATCCAATTCTTTGAGGGAGCGTAAGAAACAGTTGCTTGTTTCAGATAACTTGAAACACGTGAAGCAGCTGACCCGTTGGAAAGTCTGTGAAATCTAGGACGAGTTACAATCATGCGGCAAGGAGAAGTTCAATGGCACTTTCAACGAGTGACAAGAGCCCTTACTGTCACTAGTACAATGCGACATGATGTACTTTAGTGATATTCGCTACAGGATGTCATCTGCTTGAGGAAATTTCACCACGAACAATGTATACGCAAGGATTCAAGTTTCCATTTCATTTTCTGCACGGCACTTAGCGGGCACGTCAGATGAAAGGTTATTCCCGTGCTGCTATTATAGGTATGACATGCCCCTCTATTTACTGTAGCTCGGTTCCACACAAGCGCCCACGATCTTTTCTATACCGACAAAAATACCTTGAGCTGGCCTTGCTGGCCTGCCTTACTATAACGTTTATGCGATTCGTTGGACTTATGCTTCGAACCTATTGAACTCGATGTCAGTTTCGCGATCGTCATGAGCGCCAGAATAAAGTCCTTCGCCTGGAAGCAAAGTCTGACCGCGGCGGTTGCGTTTTTATGGAGGAAAAACGCTAAGGCGCCCGTGTGCTGTGCGATGTCAGTGCACGTTAAAGATCCCCAGGTGGTCGAAATTATTCCGGAGCCCTCCACTACGGCATCTCCTCTTCCTTTCTTCTTTCACTCCCTCCTTTAACCCTTCCCTTACGGCGCGGTTCGGGTGTCCAACGATATGTGAGACAGGTACTGCGCCATTTCCTTTCCCCAAAAACCAATTATTAATTATTACTCTACCTGCACCACGGTGTACCACGGCCGATAGTGGCGACGAGTACGGTATGTGGCCAACGCAGTCTAGACTGATTACGGAGGCACCTGTCTCCAAACCGTTCTCTCAGCGATCACTGAACACTGCCAGCCACTGACCACTGCGACCACTATCAGCCCCTGACCACACACTAGGCCGTGTCAAGCACAACATGCTCTGCTGCTCGCCCAGATGCTGGCAATGGTGCGCGCAGAGTGACAGTGTTCCTGGCCGTCAAAAATCCAGCAGAAAGTAAAAAAAAATGTATTGTGAAAAACTAGGAGTCCCTGTCAAGACCATGTAGGTGGCAATCGGATGGGGCATGCTTCTTTTATTTTATATTGTTTTCGCACAGCGGTAAGAACACACGTGCTTGAATAAGTCATTGACAAAGTGACGAAGAAAGTTTACTGAACAGTAATATTTTTTGCTTTCGCGCGATCTAATATGAAAAAAGTAGCACAGACCTGGACCTGATGCTGTCATATTTATAGCGATAAATATATCCTTTGCAGGTGTGAAATCTTGATTAAATAAAGCATGGGTTTCGACTTGAGACAACTCGCATTGATGCATTCATTTGTGTCGTTAGTGGAGTCACTCAAGCAATATGATTCAATTTCTGTTGGATCTGTAGAGCTCTCTTTAGGACAATGTTTACTTCAGAAGTTGCCTATAGAAAAAAAATAACCTCACCATGTGTTTACATGACACGCGATAAAAGACGATGTCAACGACGCTGCGGTTGAAACTGGGCTCTAACGAGTCCGCTGAGAACCCAGTCCGCATGTCAATATTTTAGGTCTACTAACAGTGAAAATTACTCTTAATCCGGCTTACTAGGTATGGTAGCGTTTATTTGTCGAGCTGGAGAGCACCGCTCCGTCTTCGTCACCGTTCGCATAGCCTTTTGTCGTTTATTTAGAGGCTGAAAGTTCGAACTGCACGTCATAAATGTCATCATGACGTTAAATGTTTTCTTTTTTTGTTTAATCACCGGCACTAACAGGTAGCGCCACGAAGCTACTGCTTACTATGTCATCACGTTGGTGCCCTATGGGAATTTCGCTACCAGTTGATCTACCTTGCCCGTGGCGCCTGCATGAAACACGCCCCATGCGGAAACCTTTTCAAGGGCGAAGCGGCAGCACCGGCGGTTTAGAGTATCCGCTTTGTCACCGGGTTGCCTTTCTTGCAAGCGTCTGCGAACAACGTGCGTTATCTGTGTCAGACATCTCGGCATATCGCTGCGCTGATAGTGGTTCGGGTCGCGGTGACAGCAAGGCGAAGCCAGTGAACGCATGCTGAGGACAGCGCCATCTCGGAAGGTCCGACGATGCTGCGTCCGCTTAAAAGCAGGCCTTCCGTGGACGTCGCGGAAAGTGGCGGCGTGTTCTGTGGATGCATGCATACCTGCACGGCGGGCGGCGTCTGGATGCGTCGCTTTGGCATTTAACCCTTAAGGTAAGTTTTGCTGGCCTCAGCTCGCGCGTCGCCATCGAAGGTAAAGCCTCCCTTTCGTTCCCATTGATGCGGGTTTCGGCTTCTACGTCGCATTAACGCACCAGCGCCGCCTGAATGTGCTCAAGAAGTTATTACTCGCTGGTTTCTTGTATATGGTATATGGGGGTTGAACGTCTCAAAGCCACTGAGTCTATGAGAGGCGCCGTAGCGAAGAGCTCCGGAATTTTCGACCGCTTGGGGTTCTTTAGTCTGCACTGACGTCGCGCAGTACACGGGCCTCTGTAATTTCGCCTCCATCGAAATGCGACCGCCACGGCCCGGATCGAACCTGCGTTTTTCGGGTCAGCCGGCGAGCGCCTTGACCAATGAGCCACTACGGCGGCTACTCGCTGTTTCTTATTGAACCGTTGTTTTACTTGGATGTATTGTACGCTGAAGTAGCTCTTGTTTTGTATCGTTCAGTGAGGTCGTGTTGGAAGGTCCTTCTACAGAGGGAATTCTATCCACCGGCCTTCCCGTCATGCTTCTGTGCCCGTCGTCACCGACGCTGCAATCAGTGGTGCAATAAAACACTGACTTGCATGAGAACGTGATAGACCTAAATAAAATTTGCGGACGTTTAGGCTTTCTATCTTTCCCTTCGCATATTCACTTACGTTGACTGGTGTGAGCGTGAAATGAGGGTAGGAACTTGAATCACGCAATGTGTGAGGTGTTCGTAGTTCAAGAAGGCTGAAAAGTAGCCCAGTTGATTTTCAATTACAAATCGTGTTAACAGCCCATTCTTTTTTATAGGGAACAAATTCGCTTTAAATTTTATATACTGGAGCCAATATTTGTGCGTTTTTGCACTGACGTTATCTTGTTCGCGACTCTTCTGACTTTCACTGCATATTGCTGAGCGTGACCCTTTATAGTCTGCCGACATTTCATTTGCATACACGGCTGTCACATAATCTTACTGGCTCCAGGGCCTACGTTTGAAGGCTCCACGGCAGCTGAATGGAGGGTGGCTGCCTTCCTACCGTTCAAATTTTGGTCTTTTTATTCCGCTGCGCTTCTTAGTTCGTAATCATGAATACATAAAGCATCGCTTTGAATGTAACGGAAGTTTCACCGGAAAAGTCACTTTATGCTTTAGTGGTATCACGCAAGCACTACGACTCAACGCAGTCGCCGCGCACTGCGGCGTGCTGTGACACGATGTCACGCAGCTGGCAATTCTACCTCTGCACGGCTCTACGTAGCCGCCGCACTTCTGAATTGCGCGCTAAATTCATGAAAGCCGTCGCCGCCATACCGCGGCACGCGCTCCGCCTTTAAGGTGTGACGCGATAGCTGACGAGTTAATGCACACATATGCGAAAATCGTCTTTCTCTACTTAACATTCACATATGCCTGAGAGTCCTCAAGCAATTCCTGGCGCAGTGGTGCAGCGGATAAGCGGAGCGCCACTGCCATGGGATGGGATGGCAGGGGCCACAACCTGTGGAATTTGTGCGATCCAGGTTGTCCCGCGCAGGCCCGCGTGAACAATCATTAATTTAACCTCAACCTTCCAGGTTAGATGAGGACGGAATCTTTTACGTGTACAACCAGAATCAAGTTATTGATGATGATAATTCTAGGTTTCTTATGGCGCGAGGGCAACTAAGGCCAAAGAGCGCCAAACACGAGGTGAGGTTATTGGTATATGAAAAATTGGCTGTGGCTTAGTTCTAGTTAACCATTTGAATTGCGAAAGCTTCGTATCTTCTGCACGTCGTCTACGCAGCGTCTCATTCCGACGCTCTCGAGAACTCAAAACTGTTCCTTCCGCAGTTGAAGAGTCACTCCGGGACCCGCCACGACTTCTTCTAGCCGTATCTTCTTCATTATGACGCTTCTCGAGTCGTGCAGCGCGTTCTTCTGGCGTCTCTTGAGCGCATTATCTCTTCCTCGCTTAGTTCTGTCGTTGTTACGTCTCTTTTGCACACTCCATTACTACTAGAATCCACTGAGGCGGGGGGCATATATATATATATATATATATATATATATATATATATATATATATATATATATACACCCTGCGAGGCGGCACCTCCACTCCCTCTACCCCAGCGGAGCACATCTGGTGGAGCGAGCGGCGACGGCAGCGGCGCCGACTCCGGCGCCATCTGTTGGAGCGCTGCTGCGACGTTGCTAGGCAACGGTGGCTTAAGGCCGTTCGTCGGCCACTGCATACGGCATACGGCTTCCTAGATACGGCGTACGGCGCGACGAGCCGAAATGGCTCGCTAGCTGGCGTAGTAAAGCTTTTGCTTTAAAAAGAAAACATAACAAGGACATGATTTATACAGAAGGAGGTTCCGCAGTGAGTGACTGTACTGGGACCTCCGATAGAAATAAATAAAGCCCTAGTAATTACCGAAACGCTGCAACTGCAATAAAAACAAGTTACATTTGTGAATTTATCGCTATCGTCATGTCTGTGTGTGCGCGCGGGTTTTCTCTGTTGGGCGACTAAATTTTAAGGTTTAAGTGTGCGCCCTCTGTCCCCTTGTCATAGTGGTCGATGGACAGTGAAAAACTCGTCTCGTTGCCCGTATTTCTTCTCTTTTTACCCTGTGTCCCCTCCCGACGTGTAGGGTAGCGTACTGGGTATTTCCTGGTTAACCTCCCTGCCTTTCCGTTCTTCTGTTTCTCTATTTCTCACTTTCTGTCTCTTTCTCAATGGGGCGTAAGGATTACGTCTTAAAAAACTTGCTGTGCTTAAAGTGATGCATTTGTTGGGAGACTGCGCAGACGAATTTTTCAGAGGTTCGCCCTTTACAAGGAGCGTTCGCACGCCCCTTGACGCCTGAAAACTAGACTGTGAGCTACCCCGCGAGCTCAACGGAGAACAACAGCACCAAGGCTTTCGAGAACAGTAAGAGACGTAGAAAAACCACCCCAGGCACATGAAACGCGTCATTGAGGGTGCTCGTCGTGGGCGACTGACCATCCGTGCGCCTGATGATCTGGGTCATGCCGACATTGTACATGATCATGATGCAGGATGCTTTTACAGCTAATGGAGAGCTCTAGATTAGTGAATGGACGTCTGTGCACAATAAAAACAACTATTCTGCGGGATATTGGGCTTTATGCTACATGGTTCAAAGGACGCAAATGCAGACGCGACGATAATGACACCATCTTCTTTGCATGAAGTGAAACATTTCTGCAACACAACAATGCTCCTTATGACTAGGGATCTGCTTAATCTTCCAACTAAATAAAAAAAGTGGCCATATTTATCGTTTATTCAATTTGTTAATAGGCAGATAAGAGGAAGCGAGAGCCCCGTAACCGATTATAGTCAGCTGACGGGCTGAAAAGAATGGTAACACTGGCGAGTTACTCTGAAGCGAGAAGCTTTGCTTCAGAGCGCGGCACGATGCTGCGATCTTGGCTATTTATCTCATTGGTGTCCTTGAGCGTCTGGTATAGAAGGAGACGTTATGTTTGTGACGTCAGCTTCAGATTCTTCGAAAGTTTTTGCTGCATCCGATTGCGAAGTTTCGACCATTCAGGCGTGTCCGGTGCGGCAAAAAATGACAGTCTCGATTATGACGCAAACTCGAAATACGAATCCTAGTTTCACACTCATTTAGATATTCAACGGGGTGCCACATGACCATAAATTATTTCGCCAAACGTTCTTAGGAAAATTGCATTCAATAGCGGGATAAAGATACATCAATCTTCAGGAAAAAATCGAGGAGTGTCGATGGCGAAAGTCGCGGGCGTTTGGCGTGGACTTCTTAGTTGCAGTTGCATGCTGCTGTAATTATTTAAGATAAATCCCGTTCCATCTGGCCCACACAAAAAAAGCGATTATGCTGTGCGCCGTATTCTTTCAGCGCAAACAAGTAATAGAAAGTTTCGCAGCGATGTGATGAGCGACATTCTTGCCTCCAAATATCAGCACGCATTCGGGTTTTTGACACTTTTTTTGGTTGTGGTATCATCGGTCACGTTATCAAGGACTAAATGAGTTTGATAAATTAATGGCAATGTCTGGAACTTTTGATTTAGCTGCATATTGCATAAACAGCCCACATTGGAGTAGCGTCTTTGCAGCACTGATTGTGCATTTGTATTTGCGGTCTGTAATTTTTCTGGCGCCTTCAAGCGTACTCTGTGCTATGGTTTGTATCAGGCAATTAATGAATGGAAGATTCGACGTGAGCTGTTTTTCAAATATGATAACAAAGATTCTGCTTTACATAGGCATTGTTTCTCCTCTGATGACGAACTTCCAGCGATCACTGCGCGGTGTCAGGTACGGTACGGAAAGTAATAATGCAACTATTATAAAAGAGTATTAGTTCTGTAGAGCTAGGAGAGCCTCAGGGGAGTGGCAGAGTTGGTATAAAAAATATTTTCGGTTCATGTGTCACCTACAGAACCTCTTTCTTTTCATTACTGCGCTTATACGCACAAGTCCTCGTCCGGCGAGATAGCCGTAATGTACGTGCGTGTTGTATGCTTGTGCGTGTGCGTGCGTGCGTGCGTGCTTGTATGTGTGCACATTCGGGTACCCACCTGTGCGAATGCATTACTCACCTGCGAGCCCCCACTCCGCCACCACCGCCGACATGCGCCCTCCAGAAAGCCTCTAACCACCATTCGACGTCTCACCAATTACCAGCGCAGGCTGCTTCGGGAGGGTGGAGCTAGGCGAAAATGTAAGAGGGCTTCAGGAGTGTGGCTATGGGTGAAGCTGGCTTAAGGCGCGAAAGTGTGAGATTCATTTTTGCAGGCTTGTGCTCGGACGTGCACAAACCGGAGGTTGATTTCGGATTGTGAAGGTGGACGAAGGCCATCTGTAGGATGGGTTGGGTGGAGAGTGTCGCAGCTGTGTGGTGGGTGAGGCAACAAGAAAGTGGGCCGAAGTGGAAGCTGGTAGGTGGCAGATGTAGAGGTTGGCTCCCGGAGGTGCACCACCGGCTTGGGTTCATGAGGAAACACAGTCAGTGCCCGATGCGATGGGTGCAGCTCTTGAAGGGTGGAGGCTCGCAGGAGCAAGATGCAATTTTTCAGGCTGGAGCCCGCAGGTGCACCTAATGTAGTGCGCCTGGAAGGTCCTCCGATTCGATCCGCTCCACTAGGGCTGCAGGGTGGAGAACCGACCGGCACTCTTCAGAATCCTCCATCTTCAAACAACCCGCGCAGCAGCGGAAAAAGTGCCGTGATGTAATCAATTTCAAAGACACAATGAGAAAGCGATCCCTGCAAAATTAAATGTAAAGCTAATACTACTAATGTACATTTGACGCATCACATGTAATGATCGCCTGTGTATTTCTTCACTGAACACCCTTGTTTATTCGTTCTACTCAACCATCCGTGCATTGAGTGATTAAGCTACCCCAGCAAAGTTAAGTGCAATGGCGCACTGAGAAAGGTCGCCATCTAAAAAAAAAAACAGAAGCTTCAAAAACAAAAATTCCGCTCTGTGTAGCTCTCCATACAAGCGTGGAACTTGCCACGGAAGTTTTCAGCATTCCGATATCACCGCTGAATCATTTTCCCGTTGTTCACTGTACACTTTTGAGTGATGCATTAGCCACGTATTGTGTTCATGACTCGCTTTCGGTGAGGTTTTGAAAACCGCTTTCATTCATGTACAAGAGAAAGAGATGAGTTCGCGACAGCAACATTTTATTCAATACTCATGTACGACATGCAAAAATTAAATAACGCAGCGGCCGCGCAATGATTTATACACTGTACAGTGAGGACCTCTTTGATGATTCCTCTTCTCAGTTTCTCAGTTCATTGTGTGAGTTCACTGGCATACGCCGTTGATGCATTTCTGCAACATAAAAAAAACACAAGTCAAGTTAATGCTACTCGTTTATTCAACACGTCCCCCGCGGTTGTGTGTCCGGTTTAACGCCGGCAAACTGCTGCAAGTGAGGGCTGTGAGAGGCTTCGTAGTGGAATGCTCCGGAATAATTTATACAACCGGTGGTTCTTTAATATGCGCTAACATGGAACAGCCCACGGGCATGTTATTTTCCCCACTTTAGTTATGTCAATATACGGCCGTCGCGGCCTGAAATCGACTCTGGAAACTCGGGCTCAGGTCCACAGAACCACCGCTGCTTGTGTGAGCTCAAATAGGATGGTTTTAAACTTTACACAATACACAACATTGAGGAGAAACACCATACTCCGTTTATGAGGTAGTTCTCTGACTGAAAACTTCATTTATGGTGATATATTTATATTCATTCCGGTTTACTTTACGCCAGCTTTCATGGACGCGACTGAATCGACTCAACTGGACATCACCAGCAAGTACCATCTGTCTCTCGTTCGTAGCGAACAGCTCGTAAACAAAGGGAATGGATTTATTTAATTGAAATGGGGAAAATACTTAAGAGTACGCTGAGATTATGAGCTACGTTTTAGATATTGACAGCCTACTTGCATTATGCGCTGCACTGCCTGACTAATTGGCCATAGTCTTTGCAGCGACAAATGCTAGCCTGCGGTCGCAAAAGGTTGCCGTCAGCATTTTTCATTTTCACTCCCTGGTGCCCTAAGCATTTTGACATTCTCTTTGATCATATGCTTGAAAGCATTACGCATGGTTCAGGGACATTCGAGAAAGAAGTGAAAATATTATCGAAGGTAAGATTGCAGGTTTACGTTTTTTAAATGCTGTGTATATACGCCCCTGCTTCCGCTTAATGTGCCTAATGTCCATGACGGTTGTTTTGCTTCGCGGACATCAAAATTATTGTTTCACTTGTTCTTGTTCGAAGACTGCAAACGAAAAAAATGCTTACGCGGCCTTCAGCACAGGTCGTTCCGTCCAGTACGTTGGCTTGTCGGTACACGTAGAGACCTGTGTACGGATTCACTGGGTAACTGCATCGTATCTTGCACGTCATCAGGTCCGCTGGGTTCTGTGAGAAAACAACAGGCGGAATATAAGAAAATAGCCTTGAACGTCATGGCAACCTGCTTCTTGCAAAGGTACAGCACTTCGGCGCATAATAAGCGATACGGCATACCATTACAAGTATCTCTAGCATATATCGTTTAGTGTGACTTAACCGCGTTGATTACGTACTCAGTTAGAGCGATGTTTAGTTTGCCGCAACAGGTTCCCGTGTAGTTATATATTGTTTTCGAAGACTGAAATCGCACTACCTGGGTCCAGTATGATTATTTTAAATGCATTGCTTCACAGTGAGCTGTGCTTTGTAGAAAGCATCTGTCGTGTGATCCTTTTGCCAAATCTGTCCTGCTGGTTCACGCATGCACTATTTTTATGCATCGCTTTACGGTGTTAGGCTACATTTATTATATCTCAAGCATTCTAACGAGACAGCGTTAAAAGTCCCATTCAGCCTAAAACACGCGCATTCCGTCAGCAATGTGTCGGGAAACTCCGGTTTGTTGGAATCAGTGGCTACACCAGTCGTGGAGCGGTGCGATTATGAAGTTATTACACCCCAGTTGAAAGAAACGACCGGACGGTGCAAAAACACGATTAAGTGTTCTGCAGTTTTGTCGTAACGACCGGTATTTCAGTATTTTCTGTAGCACTACAATTTTTTTGTACTACTTTTCTATAGCCTCAAGTTCTCAAGTGCTTTTCTGCAGCAACTACACAAAATTCTGTTGTTACCCTTTAAATACGCGTATTTGCCTTTACTGTAAGTCTTTTGTCAAAAATATGACATGATATGTGTTGTGACGTCAGTAACTTTTGTGTTGTGTTTTCCGACGGGGACTAGTCGAAATTTAGTGAATAGAACGCCGAAACATCATTCATTTGCCATTAGGGCATTTGAGTCGATAAATAAATGATTTGAATTGACCAAAAAAATGGGATAATTAGTCGGGAATGGAACCCTAAACCTTGGATTAAAAGTCAGATCTGCTACCCCTAGGCCATGCAGGCTCGTTCCTACGACTTAGTTAAAATGGTGATTTATATGTAATTAATGTGATCTTTCACATAATAATTGTGTCTGTGCCAAAGAAAACAGTGCCCGTGCCAGCGTGGCAAAGCGGAGCCGCTCACAGGACCTATTGACGCTATTGCGTCGTGCTCTTAAAGTCGAAGCTTAAGTGTGCCCAAATGTTTGCGTGCCAGAATTGTACATGTGCAGGCCCAGCGGGAGGAAGCCACGCCACAGCAACAATAGAAACATGAATCAATGGGCGTCAGTAACTTTCGCCAAAATGCTACGGAATACAAAGCTGCCGAGGACAAGGCTTCGACTTCGTCGATGAATATGCACTTGAGCGTTTTTTTATGTAATGGCTCCGGTTTCTTTATTCTTCTGGGGTAAGGAATCGCAAGATGCTGTAAGGTAATAAAAATGGTCTCGGTACTTCATTTTTCTCCGCACAGTACCATTCCGGGAAATTAACTACCATGCTTTCTTTCTTCTCAACTACCACTGCAGATTGGGCCAGGCAGAGCACTAAGCCTAACAAAAGAAAACTAGAGAGAGCAGGATTTTTGCCACGACTTTTGAGTGTCTGAGCGGTGGGATTTTCGCCAGATAAAGCAATCTGAAAGCGGCTCAGAGATTTTGTCACGAGTATACATTTTTTTGACACCCGCGGAGAACTGTTTTGATCAAAGCGCTCTTCTCTTGCTTACCATGAAGTGTAATAGAAATGCATAAGTATACTTTCATATGAAGCGCTATACATGAAAATCCCTTCAGCAATCCCATCTGCACGGGCTTGGACACTGATGAAATAGCTCGTAGTTATACTATCCACATAAATTTCCATATCTATTCCTTTTGCTTTTGATGTATTAACGCTGTCCGTTATGTAATAACCCATATCTGGAGCCTTTTAGGTGTGTTTTAAATAAATAAATATTTGTTAATAACAGCTACAAGTGGTGGCTAGACGACCGACGGAGGTATTGGTCAATGGCCAGCAATAAGAGTTTTTTCAGTCCTGCATTACCCCGGGTGTGCAGACGTTAGCGAGTGAAAGCATTGTGGGAACATGCGTCCAAGTTCTGCCGGTTGTGTTACTGTCCTCTCATTTCATTCAGAATGCGCAAAACATGGGAAATAGCCTGACATGCGGGTTCATTGAGGGAAGCCTGAAACTTAGTGATATGTGCTACTTCTCGTTATAAGAGTATATTAGATCCTGGTCGAAATTAAGAGAAAGAAATGGGCTTGGGCAGGGCATGTAATGCGAAGGCAAGATAACCGCTGGTCCTTAAGGGTAACGGAGTGAATTCCAAAAGAAAGCAAGCGTAGCAGGGGGCGGCAGAAAGTTAGGTGGGTGGATGACATTAAGAACTTTGCAGACAAAGGGTGGATGCAGCTGGCAAAGGACAAGGTTAATTGGAGAGACATGGGAAAGGCCTTTGCCCTGCAGTGAGTGTAGTAAAGCTGATGATGATGATGACGATAGTGATTAGGTCCTGTGTAAAACTCACCCCATCCGTCCACACATATGGAATCTCGGGGAAACGTATCCGGCAGTAATCGATTGGTTTTAGGGCTTCTCCTGGCAGACGTTTGTCGAGCTTAAGGGGATAGTTGAACTCTTCCACCAGACAGTTGTGACTTCCCCGCCTAAAAAAAAAGTAAGAGAAAACAGCATTATGCGACGCTATACATTGAAACAGTTGCAACATTAGCAAGTTCTGCCATAAATTAACATTCTGCTTTGTTTGCGAAACTGGTGTCGAGTTTATTATCTAGTGGCATTGATAATATATACAATATCTTAAATTGTTGACGTCAACAAAAAAGAGAAATCCCTCAGAAACTCCTTCACAAAAGCGGCTGCACCTCCTTCTGTAATGAACCGTTGCAAGATATACTGCCTGATAACGGCGATGACGACAAAAATGTTTCACCACTGCTAAGGCGAAGCGTCTTGAGTGCAAGGCATTTCAGTGCAGTACAACTATGCTGCCGTCATTACGTAGTGTTTGAGGGCACATAATTTCGACATCATTTCTTATTATAGTTGCATGTTATGACCGTCATTTTGTTGGAAATCTTTCGTGATCTAATATGCCCTGTCCCTGTGGGTTCGTTAAGGCACCGCTCCTTGTTGATTTTAGCAGGTATTGGTGAATAGGTGCCGGTAGCATTGCACCGGCACATTAATGCTGATACTTACGTGAGCACATGCTTGATTTGCCGAACACAACACTGAGAGAACATGTACTTGTTGAGTCCCCCATCCTTGTAGCTCATTATGAAGCCGTCGTCCCAGGGGCAGTCTGTGGCACCAGGTGAGTCAGCCAGATAGTCGGGTGGCGGATCTCCGTCATGCACACAGCCCATCCTGTGTATGCACAATGAAAAGACAGGTGGTTAGCTAGGTACGATTAATTTGCGGTCGTCAAAAACAGTAAAACGAACGCCTTCTTTCTTCACAGTACTGTTGAGAACGAGCACGGATAGGCGCAATATAACTATTTTAAATTAAGAAGAACTTACAAGTGTGCCATTTCATGAGTGGCCACCTGCACCCCGTCGTATGTTCCGGGAATGTCTTCGCCTAATCCCGCTCTCTGCACCGTGCAAGCACCTCCAATGTAGGCGACACCTGGAGGGACATAAAGGCAGGCATCACAAAAACGCAATCTGGGGATTTGTTTCGGACGTCTGTTCGGTGAGGTTTTCCGGTATTTCAATACGCCCGCAAGAGCGCACAGGCAGATAGATATCGGCGTGGTCTATTATCTATTTTGTTATAGAGGCTCGTACATTCCTCGGGTGAACACGCGAACGTGTTTTACCCCTACGTGGTGACCCCTTATACTCAAAACATTCAGCTTTCTATTCTAGCGAAAATGTATCTAATCGGAGAAATAAACGAACAGCTTACCGGCAACGGCAACGTGAAGCGAATTTGACGGTGTCACCTGGGCGATGTCTCGCCTGCAAATTGAAAATTCTTATAGCTCTTGAAATGCATCCGTGCAGCTGATATACTCAGAGATTATTTTTGCAATTTACGCGTTGGCTAAAATGACGCTGACGTGGATCTTGGTTGCTTCGAGGGTTTGTTGTGCTTGGCGAGCAGACTACAATATGGCGGTCATGCTAGCGCGACTAATTAATCGCCATTTGTTTACCTTTTTAAATGTTTTCTCATGCTGCATAATGTAGTCGCACATTTGAAGGCTGCATTTGTTTCAGGCTAAACTAGTTTACGGCATTCGCTAAAGTGCAATAAGTGTTCAAACATTCATCTAAACGCTCTCAGCTTTCTGGCACCTCATACAGAAAGTAAAGCGCTCGGTGTGCGCCGGAACGTAGCCCAGACTGAGAAAAAGGGGCTATTAATTTATGATTTTTCAAGACCCATTGCACATTGGCTAGGTTTTGTGCTGGAGTTCGTCTAGAACCAATAAAGCCATCGAGACTGTGATTGCAGCATGCAGCGTAAAAGGAATTTTAAAGGCAAATATTACATCTCAATTATCAGGCACACAACCATGTCCACTATCCGTTATCTTACACTCAGAAAACGCAGCATCCACCTGATCGTTAAAGCTAACTTATATAAAGCTGTATAGATAAGAAAGCATGACCTGGTGTAAAGGATCGATTGTATCAGAGCAAGGAATGAGGCCAGTTGATTCCGTAATACAAAACAGATATCAGAAATTATCATTCATTCGTAAACGAGAAATTGTGTTAGTGGAGAAAACCACGGAATATTGAACTAACACTGTTCCCACTTAAGTAGCTTGTCCGGTTTTGCCCTGCACAGTTCTAACCGTCCATGTTAGCGCGGCTCATTGAGCAACTGCCTCGGAAAAGCCACGCCTACACCTTTTACACCTGGCTAGACCACGGCGAATTTTTAACTACGGAGCTTCTGTGACTGTTACACAGGTTCTATTTGTAGCGGCACGATTCACTCGGGCGTATGCTAGAGAGTGAATACTCCGTATTGCAATCCCCGTGTTTATAGCATATCAAGATTAAGCCTGGCCTAAGTTGTCATTAAAAAATTTAAACATTTTGAAGCGCCATAGATGCTATCACGTTGCCTCTTAAATTTTTGAGAGATGAGTTTTTCGTGCGTGAATAAGTCGGCATTATGAAATCTAAAAAGTGCATGAAAAAGTAGCTGTTAAAAGGATGCTTACCCCGTCAATAGGTACGCCATGTCGAAGTTTCCTGGAATATAACCCGAAGCCAGCCTTAGCGTCAGCCCCGCTATTGTTTGATCAGCGTTGACGTAGTTTCCAGCGTACTTGATGTAAGTCTCTTGATCTGGCTGCAATGTAAGAATAGCTTTTCGTCGCTTCGCATCTTCAAGAAAGAATAACACTTTGCTGAAGCACGAGAAAAAAAAACAGTTTTACTATCGCACTCTATTTAAGAGCTCACTTACCGTGCTAACAACAATAGCCGTGAGCTTCATTTGGATGTCTATTCCTGTTGCAGTAGCGTACCTCAGATTGACCTACAGAGAAACATAGTAAAAAGAAAGTTGAGGTTAATCACAATATTATCATAGATAATTGAAAAGCTCATGGCGAAAGAGCAAAAAATCGTCCTAAAAAGAACTATTCGCTGTAAACAGCATGCTAATACTCACAGCGTTCATGAAGATTCCGATGTAGCGGATAAGATCCCCTCGTGTCTTGAAGTTTCGGTTGTGCATAGAGTCCGATATGATGACCACTTCTGGTCGAATAGAGAGGGTTCTGTTTTCTGGAAAAATAGCAGTGCGGTGCTTTCAGATACTGCTTTACTAAACTGGAAAATATGCGTTTCAATCCGCAGATTATTAGGTGGGAGAGCCATACGGCTTCTATGGACTTGTAATTGCGCAAAGGGACTGCTTTTCAGTGCGCATACATGGCTTACGTTAAGGACAACGCAGAGAGCCATGAAAAGAAATATGATAGGTGTAACGTTAAAAGATCGGAAGGGGGCAGAGTGGGTGAAGGAACAAACGAGGGTTAATGACATCCTAGTCGAAATCAAGTGAAAGAAATGGGCTTCGGCAGGACATGTAATGCGAAGGCAAGATAACCGCTGGTCCCTAAGGGTAACGGAGTGGATTCCAAGAGAAGGCAAGCATAGCATGGGGCGGCAGAAGGTTAGGTGGGCGGATGAGATTAAGAAGTTTGCGGGCATAAGGTGGACGCAGTGCTGGCAAAGGACAGGATTAACTGGAGTGACATAGGAGAGGCCATTGCCCTGCAGTTGGTGTAGTCAGGCTGATGATGATGATGACATTCAATATCTAGCACCTGTATCTAGCGTCAATATCTATCCAGCAGCCATAGTGGTCAGGTCTTTAAAGACTAAAAATAGCGCACAACCGATCCTACGATCTCATGCAATGTATCTGCTCTGTAGAAAGAAAAATTATAGGTTACCGGACGAGGGCAGAGTGGGTGAGGGAACAAACGCTGGTTAATGACATCCTAGTCGAAATCAAGAAGAAGAAATTGGCTTGGGCAGGGCATGTAATGCGAAGGCAAGAGAACCGCTGGTCCTTAAGGGTAACGGAGTGGATTCCAAGAAAAGGATAGCGTAGCAGGGGGCGGTAGAAAGTTAGGTGGGCGCAACCTGCAAAGGACAGGGTTATTTGGAGAGACATGGGAGAGGCCTTTGCCCTGCAGGGGGTGTAGTCAGGCTGATGATGATGATGATGATGCTACCATACCTCGGAGAGCAAGCATGCAAGCCCAGTAGTCAATAATCTGCATGTGCCTAAGATAACTCTCTTGTGCGTGTCGAGCAATTTCGCCTGGTCGCACTCATTCTTGACATGTTTGCCCCTATTTCCCAAATGCAGCCGTTGCAGCAAACCATGTCAGCGCCACACACTGGCGGGTCGCAGCCACATCAAATCTGACCATATTACTGCATTCAAAACGCTACTGGTTATCGCCGATTTGGAGTAGTGTATTAGAGTCTCGTTTTGGGAGTGGAGGACGGTAGTTCGAGTCCGGTTTTCAGAAGTGAATGGGCTTGGGTTTGTTGGTAATACATCCTAACTAAAGAAACATAGCGCAGTTCTTCGCTTTTTTCATTTCAATCTTTGGATCCATTTTAGCGCTTGTCCTGTCTCGTCGTGTTTTTGTTCCTGCGCTGTTTTTTTTTTTAGTTACGACGAGTCCGGTTCCTTGCGTTAATTGTTTTCGTTTTTTTTTTGTACTGGCTTATATAGCCGTTTTAGAAGCTTTGATTTGAACGTTCTGCTGTCTATTCTTACAAAATGAACACACGGTTGGCCAATCATTTTTGGGCTGAATATTGCCGGCTTGATCTATAATTTCCCCTAGCGTCTGAGGCTTGTTATCTCTTTCAGGGGAGAGCCTTTGATACTCCTCATTTGACGTCGTCCATAAACAGAGTTTCAAGCCTTGTGGCTCTAGAGGCTGCAATTGGCAAGCACGTGACCTGGTTCTTGCCCAAAAATGTAGTTCGGAACAACGCCTCTACGAAAACTAGATATCCGCGGATTTTTCATGCCAAGCAAAAACATATCCCCTGGTCGAGTATATTTAACCTTTAAGATATATTTCTTCAACACTTACCCATGTCTCGTTTGGTGACCTCGTTGGTCTCGATGTCATCAGCTAACGTGGCGTTGTTCGAAAGCACTGAAGGGTGAACATGAAGAATACAGTGCAAATATAGTTCATCATGCGAACCAGAAAAAGAACATTGCGAAAGAAAGATGGGTAGTCAAAAATAGATACAGTTTTTGCTCCCAGAATAAAATACTCGCGTGCACTAAAAGCAAATGTACGACCCCTGCTTTTTAATTTCTAACAATAGCCCCACAGCAACTGAACATGCGAATGTATTTAGTTTTTATTTTTTTGGTGCCACTAAAATGACATGCTCATCAAAAAAGCTAATAAACAATGCTTTCAGCTTTGTCGAAGGCTGTCTAGAAAATGTGTGATTTTAGAGAAGCTAAATTTATTTTGAATAGTTGGACAGACGTTTATTTCATCAGGAAGGGTTCACAACATACCTGCGTTACAAAATTACTTCTGAAAAGTTATTAATTTTCGTTTCTACTTACTTTTGAGAATTGGAAAAATTTAACAAGTTACGCTACCAATTACTGCTCAGAAAATGTACTGACATCGCTTTACAATTAGATTATATTACAAATGCTAGCAATTACCTTTAAATTATTTGTTAATTCTGACACAGACTGAAAAGCACACTATATGCAGCTACTAGAACCAGTTCAAGTTTCTCAATTTGCTGCACTGCAGGAGCTGCTGGGTTTGAAGGTGGCCATCAAAATTTTTGCCCTGGTGTGATGATAGGGGTTCTTCGCAATGCTGAATATACATTCTACTGACTAATTTTAGGGCAACTTTGTTTTGTGCATGCTGAAGGACTTTTGTAGCCTTGAGTGCTAATAAAAGCTCAAAGTAGTCATTTGAACGGAAGTTCGCATTCCTTCATTGCCTGTGCGTGAATGTTAATTTTTATTTGTTGAAATAAGCCTGTTAGGTTCAGGCTACCGCATATGATGCTTATTTAGAAAGTTGGTAGTGTACAAGACCTGGCTATCTTAGGTAAACCAGCTTTTGGCGAGCGCTCACCTCGTAGCGCTGTCCTTTTACTGCAATAGTTTAAAATCTAAATGGTTTACCACAATCCATACTAAACCAGTCGGCCCCTTACAGATGTATTTCAACATACTCACGGGAATCTAAAACATGCGTTGACTTGTCTTTTACCCGGAACACTTTGTGCGCGTTTTCTTTTCCTTCTTCGTTCACTGGTATAATCCGGAGATCAGTGTCGAGAATTCCTTCCTGCAATATCAGAAAAATAAATTGATATGTAACTTTTAGTGCACGACGAATGCTTTTAAGCGGGAAATTAGGAATACAGTAACAACGTTTGCAGTTCCTTCAAAATAACAGGCTTCTACTTCTACTTGGAAAAAAGGAGTTTATCAATTACTGAGCAGTAACACAGGTATTCCAAAGTAAGCTTGTAGCTGAATGTTCATACCCAAAAACGGTGCTCAGGCCGGGACACAAAGCCGCAGAAACAACAATTGTTTGTTGTGTCGGCTTCCTTGTGTCCTTTCCTGAGTGCCGTTACTGAATAATTAATTCGGTTACCAGGGACGCAAAGTCATTCTAGAGAAAAAAATTACGGATTTTCAAAAGATAAGGATACGTGGAGAAAAGTCTCCAGGAAGTGTGGCTTTTTTTGATGCTAAACGAAACGATCGATGGGTTCAATATGAACCAACGACAGCAACATGTTAAACATTTAATAGCTTGCGGTCACATCGTTTCGTTTTTACTTCCGTTAATCTGGCCATCTTTTTCCAACCTCAAATATTTGGACGCCAACATCTTCCTTCGTTCCATATCTATCTACGAAACACCGCACGTGGCGCAGAAGCCCCAGTGAACAACACATTTCCAAGAGTTGTTGCGCACATAAAGCCTCACCGATGACGCTTAGAACTCTAGAGCTTTCTCGTAAGCGGATTCTTCTTGTATGCCGGCCACTAGATATGCGCGAGATATGAACAGCGGTTTCACGGCGCGTTCGAATGACAGCGGGCACTAAAGCCAGGTTACAGAACAACTTGTTCATAGTTGAAAAGCAATTTTTCTTGCCTTTCTAGAGCAGACAGCGAGCTTAGACTTGGAGCTCACACTCAGCGTTAGTTTTTTTTATTGAACGTGCAATAGACTGGAAGAGCTCTGGCCTGCAAAGACGTTCCAGCCGTTCGGGGAGAAGAAAAAAACCTAAACCCCACGCAGCTGGGCACCACCGGCAAAACGGGGTTGAAGGCGGACAATCTGTGACCGCATCTCCCTTGAGCTTGCGACAGGCGCATCGCGAGAGCTTAGACATGAAATCCTTAATTAAAACACTATGCCGAATATTTCACCGCACGGAACAGCACTCGAAATTAACCGAAGTTTCCTCCGCGCGTAGTTTTTTTTTCCCCTTTTCGTCCCTCTGAGCAGCTTCCGATAGCACTCTAGGAGGCCTCTTTAGCACGTATCAGTACCAAACGGGGCCATGGAAACTTCAACTCGCCCGGGAGACCATAAAACGCCCAACCGCTCCCGTGATTGGATCAATTTCACTCTTGTCCTTTGCTTTCTTTCTATCCTTGCCAAGCAGGGAGCGAGTCGGGAGGAAGAAGTCTCGGCTATTTATCACTTGTCTCTTTAGGTCGTTTTTGTATGTTAGTTCCAGTGTCGTCGCCGACGTCTTACGTACCACGGTCGTGCGATTGGTATCGCGATTCCGCCGGATCATCACGGTCGCCGCTCCGTGGTCGTCCGTAAAGGTGTCTTTGCGGATTTTCGTGGTCCGCATCTGCAAGAGAAGGTAGCGTCGTAAAGGTTTTTAGTGTTGGAGTTACACGACCGCGACTGCGGCCAGGGCAAAGCCGGCCACGCTTTATGCGAGGATAAATGCAGCGCGAAACTAAACACCTGTGATTTGCGAAGTGCCGCGGGAGAGAGTGTTCTGGCACCGCCAAGTGGGCACGTTTCGAAGGAGAGAAAGAGTGTGCAGTAGGGATCTCCTTACGACAGGTGATCGCATCGGGCATCGAGGGTAAAAACAACAGCGCGAACATGGCGAAGGCAAAAAATAAAACGACGAGAGCGCCCCGTTGCACGCTATAAAAGGCCTACTGAACTGAAAATCTAAGCAAGCACAGTATACGTATCGGCTCAGTGCGATATATAAAAAAAAAAAACTTCATGCCGCACAGGTAACCGCTAGCAGCAGTAGAGATGATGAGCTTACTTGCTTTCTTAACGGTTGTCATATGTTTGATGGTCATTTTTCATAACGTAGCAACTAGACCTGAAACGTATGTCGAGCTGAACACTTGATTTGGCATGGCGTGCAGTTATCAGGTATGATTATTTGTTTATGGAAACAAATT
Source organism: Amblyomma americanum (assembly GCA_030143305.2). NCBI lineage: Eukaryota > Metazoa > Arthropoda > Arachnida > Ixodida > Ixodidae > Amblyomma > Amblyomma americanum. The sequence continues at coordinate 110,824 of JARKHS020026893.1, forward strand.
CACATCTCTTTCTGTTTCAGTATTATTAAGGTTCGTGGAAGCGGAAATGGCGGCCGCCAACTGTCAGTAGTCAGTAGCAGGTGAACGAACTCACACGATGTGCAGGTGGCAACCTCCACACCGGGCTAGGAACGAACTTAGTATACTACCGATATGAATTCTGTATGGCACATAGGATATACAAAAACCATGTACTAAACTACCTTATTAAACCACTTTCGTTTGTTAACCCCAGATATAACGAACCTTAGTGCGCCACTTTGGATAGAAAAAATGTTTTGCGTCTTACCCTAAGATACACCGAAGCGAAGTGTGCGATCCCAAATGTAACGAACTTTCGAGCGCTAACCACGAATATTACGAACTTTTTTGTTACATCTGATGTAAAGAAATTTAGTGAAATTTAGTGCGTGAGCCTCGATACAACTGCTCCTAGCGCATTCACGGTGCACCGAGGATAGCTTAAGTTGTTTTGACAGTATTTCTGCTAGGATTGAACCGCTATATTATGTTAACAGCCGGGACCAGCAATTTGAATTCACAGATGGACAATGTAAACATAATTAGCGCTCAACCAGATTTTATTGGCTATGTGAAACTCGATCAATTATTATTGATAGATGAGCCTAGCCCAAAACATTGGGAAGTTGAAGGTTGGACAGCCGGCGTAATAACTCGGTTGTTACAGCACGGCGCGGGACACACGGAGGCGGGGGGCTCCAATCGCAAAGACTGCATGCGGTTGTTTTGCTTTTGCTTCCCAATTTATTATGTTCGTGGTAAAAAACTGGCTACGCTACAAATTTTCCATCAATACACACCACAAATTAAACATTTAAACAAACATTGGCGTATGCGCTCCGTGGTTTCGGACGGTACGCTTGCTTCAAATGTGCATAATGAGCCTCCCGTATGTCTAGCCTTCGGCGCCCATGACGTCACGTAAGGGCAGATTTCCAAGCTGAGCATAAATTGGCATGTTTCGAACGAGTTTTAATTACCTTCTAACATAGCTTCTGGAACTTAGGCGCATGAATTTGTATGAATTACCTGACACGAACATTTATGAAGATTGCGTAATTTTCATTAGGACTGCAGGACACTTTAGGGCAAATAATGATCATGCCTTAGGCGCTATTCATAAAGCAAAGTTTACGCCACTCTCCATTCAGACAATGTTCCCCTACATAAGTGGAGAATATTGCTTGTTTCTAGCTGATATTGCTCCTTGAACTGAGTAGTTTGCAATAACGCTGCCGGAAGCAAATAAAACACTCACGTCGAACAGTAAAAAAGCTAATATCTCCCTTTAAGACACATTGACGAGCCTCCAGTATCCAGCCGTCAGCGTTCTGTTAGACATCGCAACACTGTTGAGCTTTTAATATTCGAAATCTTAGATTCAAGCTCTGTTCTCGACGGTCTGTGAAAATGCTTGTTATGAGCCCGTATATAGAATTATTGCACACTTACGATTTTGTCGACAGGCTCGCCATTCTCAAAAGTCCTGATGAGCACGCGTGGTGGAAGCACAGAGTTTTGGTGAAGCATCATTTCATATTGGTCGGTAATCTGCAGAAGCACCGCTCCGTCGTCAAAGAACTGCACATCAGGATACACCTCTGTTTCCGTGTCGAAGACTGGGATGTAATATACAGGGTCTGCGCACAGAAACAACAAAAACCGATATTACTCTAACAGAATTGAATTATCAGTCGAGTTTATCTTTGATATAAAGGTGAAAAATGCCAGAATGTCTAAAAACTGTAATATGTCCTTGTTAAAAAAAGTTACACATGTTTTTCATTGATGCCTGGCCAGAACGGTTTATGATCCTTAAACATTGGTTACTTTCGAGAGAAAAATATCACACTTTGGGTTAGTAGCACTACACGTGTCGCTATTGTAACAACATGAAGAAATAACACCACCAAAGGGTGGATAAAGGTTCAGAAGTTCTGAAATATTGGCTGCTCCCAAAGCATTAGCCAAGTTAGAATAGAGACAACACAACCAGCGCTGTAGTGCCAATACAATTCTTATTTCAACCCTCAGGCTTCAGAGTATAATCTTGAAAACAGTATGATCGAGATTTGAGTTAAGAATTCCAATCTCTTCAAAAAGAAAATAACATAACACAACAAAATAAGAAAAGCATATTATTAAACCACACTCGTTCGTCAAAAAATGCATCTTTTCTTTTGCAGCAAATTCTCGAGGTGGATACTTACGCTTCTCCCTGTGTATTTTGTTATTTTTAAAGTCGTCCTTATTTCCGCCTGTACTGTTTTCTTTTAGTTTAGGTGAATCTATTAATGCTAGCACCACCTTAGAAACAACATGCTTTGTATAGGTAGGCTGCAAGTCCTCCGAGCCAGCAACAGATCAGCAAACAAATCTAACGCGTCTTCTTCCCCACAAAAAATAGCTGTTCTTGCTCCTTTCTTCTTAACCGACAGATCTGGTCAAAGGCGTCATGCACTTTTATTCAGCGTAGACGCGTGAATATACAATTACCAAATCAGTATCTTAAGGTGTAAAATACGGAATGCGAATGGGCAGAAAAAAATATTCAATGAACTAGAAGACTACGGTGGGATTCAAGGATGAGGCGATAGCCCTAATTGGTCACTAATATCAAGTGAGGCGACTGTTACTTAGCGGGGACGCTTCCTACACTCTCACGGCTCAACGACATTCTTAGCACCAATCTCGTCCGAGATGGCAGTTCAACGTCCGCGCCTTTCGGTGATTATGTCGTGGTCTGTATAGCGGTCTGAGTGCGTGTGGTTGTTCAAGCTTCTACCCTTACAGTTGGATACAACTCAAGAACGCAGCAGCTTTTCGCCGTCAAAGGAGCTCCTTCCAGCCAATGGCTTCGGATGATTCTCAGGAAAAGGCTAGCGTGACAATGCCGGAAGTGGCAGATGAAAGGAAATGGTGCCCTCCTTCAATGGTCGGGGATACTCTCCTTACTGCGTTGTCACATTAGCAGGTTCATAATAGTCGGCCAGCGCTATTGGCTGGAGGGCGGTCCTTTGTCGGGGAAAAACCGCTTCATTGTTGAGTTGTATCCGACTATAGCACACCTAGCGGACTACAGTATATAGAGCCACCTTACAGGCACCACCGGGAATGGAAGGGTGCCCCTCCGGACCTGCTTCGGTGGTTGCACATCCGGGAACGTGACAAATTAATCGGGCATCGGGTACTCGAAGGATCAGACTACGTACCGTATAACGGCTTATTTAGATAAAACGATGGCACTGAAGAATTTCTGAGCACATTTCCAGGCCCTACTCATGCTCTGCTTTTAAAAACATGCTTGAATTCTGAGATCTCTTGCTTTGATGCGTTTACTGTGCACTTCCTGCTGCTTGTATTGGCAATTGTCACGAAATCAACGCCACAATTCGTAGGTGCCGCAAATCTGCGCGCACAAGAGTCGATTATTCCATTGCTTGAGTGGTTTTCCACATTTTTGAGGAGCTGCTGTCACAGTTGTGCGCCAAAATAAATCTGCGATAACGCATGGTTGTGGCCCCTAACGAGATGGAAGAAGCGCTAAGAGTCATCTCATGAGTTTTCTGACGCCAGAAACGCAGCGAGAGCTTGAGAGCAGGATGTTTCTACGCTTTAGGGAAACGCTTTCAGGACCATTGTATAGCGCAGTTACGAGCAGGTTCCCCGCCCATGTTTCTTAACAGTGGCATTTTTGGTCGTAAAGGGCGTCTATAATTATGCTGCGCTCTATTCTTTAGAACTGCTAACCCACATAAATAACAGGCACATTTCGAGCGCGAATCGTTTTGAACCTGACTGTCTCCAATTGTTGGATCCGCATGCGTATAGATGGGTGGAAGGAAAGAATAGAAGGGACGTGGACAAGAAGAACAGTATCATAGCGGCCTTACATTCACTGCAGGCGTTCGATACACTGCTTACATGCCAGAGGAGAGCCCGAGACACAGTCCCTTTCTTCGAGAAGGGAGCGCAAGCAAAGAAGCGACATTCTCGCTATAGCATTTCAGCAGTACACACGATCAGTAATGCCTATCCGTCTTAAAATTAGTGCATTACTTACAATGTTTTCGGCCACAGAAAAGCGCCAATGGGCGCAGCTTCGAAAGGTAAAAGCCAAGCTACCGCGACTGCGAAATATTTCAAGCTTATTTTCTCCAAAGCAGCATGGGAAGTTGTCAAGTGCTGGGCACTGCATATAACCGACCACGTTTTATCATTCTGCCGTTCTACAAGAGTCTTTAACGTCGATGTCACGATTTTGTATTGTCTTCAGTGCGCACGTCGAATGCACACCGCTTCGTTTTTAGGCTGGCGGCTGGCCAACACCATACAGCGACGTTTTCATTTCTTCCTGTTTATTATCTTTCTCACCTTCGAGTGGAGAGCATGTATGGCTCCCTCTCGAGGTTGCCACTGTTGACAAACAAGCGCTATTTTTTTGTGAAATTTTAAAACCAGCCCAGTACTTCTTACAATAATCCGAGAGCAGCACTGCGTTACCCCTCCATCTTGGATCAGTTGAGGAGTGCCGAGCAGGTCGTTAAATTTGCCACTAATATCTAATACGCACCTTATGCTGCGATTTGTTTGTGCATATTTTGTCTCCTCTCATAGCTTCACGCGGTATTGCGCTATGTGGAAATGAATTTAAAAAAAAAAGTTGAGAGTTTTCGACAATTGATTTCGCGCAGAAAACGCTATTGAATTTATCATGGACCTTCCTGTTATAAGGAAAAAAGCCTGGCGCATAGATTAATTTTGGACATTATTTTCCATACTATCGTCTTCGTTTTTCGCGCTGGGATTTATATATTTTAAAGAATGAGATAGAACTGCTGCTATATGTTATATGAATCTTTTGCACAGCGCACTGCGAAGCAACGTTGAAAAGACAAAATTTTTCTATTCAAAATTCACGGTCTCATCTTCCCTGACAAGATTGCGTCTTTGTAGATTCTGTTTCCTGTGCGTATAATACGAGCGTCTTTTGTCCCTCACTTGTTCACTTGAGCCATTTTTTTTTCATTTACTACCTCTGCTTTGCATTGTCGTTGTCTTTTTGTTGTTGACTTGGAGCGGGACTTTCCTTTTCTTTGTTGTATATATTTTTTCTCCGCTCCTGTAAAAGCCCTTCTTGGGCTGACAGTATCAATAAATAAATAAACAAACAAACAAACAATAACCCCGCAAAAATTGTGGCCACATTTAAAATGACTCAGAATGTTTTTTTTTACATGTTCAATCTTTTTGACAATGTGTGTTGCTGAGAAACAGGGTTGCGGAATACACTGAGAAACAGCGCTGGTAGACAACGGACGAGAACAAAGATGACACGCAACACAACTGCGCAGTTTTGTGTCGAAGGCAACAACAACAACAGTTGTGTGTCGTCCATTTTCTCCTCTGTTGTCTGCCAGCGCTGTCTTTTTTTTTTTTTGAACAAGGCGCTGCTCAGATGCAGAATGATAATTTCGTCCAAAACAGCTTTTACGTTTGTTGGACGGAGAATTTATTTTTCTTGCTATCGGAACATCACCTTAAAGATGCCTGCAACATCCTAAAAATTCATGAGAAAATTGAAGAGAGAACAGTGAGCCTTTGCAAATAACGCTTTCTGTCACCGCGCGAGATGCATGTCTAGCGCATCACGAGATGCGTTAAGCAGGAACCCATTTCTTCAGCAATAACTTTTACAGCTCCGATATGATACACACGTTCCTGACGACCCGCGTGTGGCTCCGTTCCGTGGCCACGTCGTCACCACCCTCTGTCCGCGCCTTGCGCTGCCTTCGTCGTTTGCAGGTGACGTGGGCGCCCCAGGTAAAGGGGCGATGTGGAGAGGGTGTGAACGCGTGACAAAATCCTGCATGCACACTGCCTCTCGCTTCGTGCAATCTTTTCCGTAATCGGGTGACCCGTGGTATTTGAACGCCCCAAACACTTGGAACGACTTTCAGACGCCGCACGTATCCGGCAGGTGAGATCCCGAAGACGTGCAGTGTGTCTGAGATGCGTAGTATGCGCTGAGGACGCTGCCCCGAAACGCATTGCCTGATAACATCCACAAATCTGCGCGCACTAATTTCACAAAGATTTGGACGGCGTCTATGCCACCTGGCGTAATGCACGATACTAAGAGGGCACTAACGCGTGTCTCTAAGTTTTTGTTTATGGTGGTTTAACGTCCCAAAGGGACTCAGGCTATGAGAGACGCCGTAGTAAAGAGCTCCGGAAATTTCGACCACCTGGGGTTGTTTAACGTGCGCTGACATCGCACAGTAAACGGGCCTCTAGAATTTCGCCTCCATCGAAATTCGACCGCCGCGGCCGGGATCGAACCCGCGTATTTCGGGCCAGCAGCCGAGCGCCGTAACCACTCTGCCACCGCGGCGGCTATGTGTCTCTAAGTTTTGCTACTGCCAAACGCCAATGTTGCAAAGAAACAATAAAATTTCCTACCAATGCAAGACAAACAGCCTTTAGCTGTTTATTTTCATTTCCCAAAATAAGCAACCATTTGTCGTTTCTTGTAACTTGTTTTGTAATTTTAATATATTTTCCTGTGAAAGAGTAACAAAAACACTTGGTTGTTGCAAGAGCCAAAATATTCTCTCTTACCAGTAAGTATTTTCCACAATGACCACGCAGAACGAGAAAACAAACATTTTGTGGACGGGTTTCAAAACCCTGCTCTCGCCCTGGCCGCTGCTGAGATCCAGGAGATCCAGTAGCCGGATGAGAGGGAGGATATATTTGAGGCCGATGTGCACCTCGGATCTCCGTCAACCTTGTGGCGGGTGCCAATAAGCGTTATTCGTCTCTCTCTCTCTCTCTCTGCAGACGGCTGCATTCTGAAGAGATATGAAAAATTGATTTTCCTATTTCCTAGGTGTGGAACGTTCGCGTGTAGAGGTCGCGCAAAAGTATCGCTGTCAATGTTTTGGGGTCGTTTCTCTCTTCCACATCTGTGCTTTTCAGATATGTCCATTACAACTCTGAACTGTCAAAATCAGTTGTAAACCGGAATATTTGGCAATGCTGCTTTATAGACTCGTATGCTACACATATATTCACAAAACAGCTTCATTTACAATATACGAAGTCCTCCCACCAGAATTTCCGTCATAGCGTTAAATAACTTTAGGCACCTAATTTTACGTCCTTTTTGCTTCTTTCAAATGATGCTTTAGACTTTAGATTACATAGCTTAACGCGTGGTTTTTGCCTACGATCGCTAAATAATAGAAAATTGAATTTCTTTTTTTATACTTTTCTCTCTCTCTCTCTGCAGACGGCTGCATTCTGAAGAGATATGAAAAATTGATTTTCCTATTTCCTAGGTGTGGAACGTTCGCGTGTAGAGGTCGCGCAAAAGTATCGCTGTCAATGTTTTGGGGTCGTTTCTCTCTTCCACATCTGTGCTTTTCAGATATGTCCATTACAACTCTGAACTGTCAAAATCAGTTGTAAACCGGAATATTTGGCAATGCTGCTTTATAGACTCGTATGCTACACATATATTCACAAAACAGCTTCATTTACAATATACGAAGTCCTCCCACCAGAATTTCCGTCATAGCGTTAAATAACTTTAGGCACCTAATTTTACGTCCTTTTTGCTTCTTTCAAATGATGCTTTAGACTTTAGATTACATAGCTTAACGCGTGGTTTTTGCCTACGATCGCTAAATAATAGAAAATTGAATTTCTTTTTTTATACTTTTCTCTCTCTCTCTCTGCAGACGGCTGCATTCTGAAGAGATATGAAAAATTGATTTTCCTATTTCCTAGGTGTGGAACGTTCGCGTGTAGAGGTCGCGCAAAAGTATCGCTGTCAATGTTTTGGGGTCGTTTCTCTTTTCCACATCTGTGCTTTTCAGATATGTCCATTACAACTCTGAACTGTCAAAATCAGTTGTAAACCGGAATATTTGGCAATGCTGCTTTATAGACTCGTATGCTACACATATATTCACAAAACAGCTTCATTTACAATATACGAAGTCCTCCCACCAGAATTTCCGTCATAGCGTTAAATAACTTTAGGCACCTAATTTTACGTCCTTTTTGCTTCTTTCAAATGATGCTTTAGACTTTAGATTACATAGCTTAACGCGTGGTTTTTGCCTACGATCGCTAAATAATAGAAAATTGAATTTCTTTTTTTATACTTTTCCGGTTTCTGTTTCATCAACCAAACTATGTGTGACATGTAGTGGATGTTTAGGTAACTGACACGTAGTTTTAACTCACTACAGCGATTAAACCAGCCTGCTTCAGTAGCTGGAATGACAATAAGCAACGTATGAGCGATTACATTGCCGTTTTATTGTGCCTCACGTGACCTAAACATCAACTACACGTCACAGCCATCGTTCGATTGATAAAATCGAAACCGGGCCGCCGCGGTGGCTGAGTGGTTACGGCGCTCGGCTGCTGGCCCAAAAGACGCGGGTTCGATCCCGGCCGCGGCGGTCGAAGTTCGATGGAGGCGAAATTCTAGAGGCCCGTGTACTGTGCGATGTCAGTGCACATTAAAGAACCCCATGTGGTCGAAATTTCCGGAGCCCTTCACTACGGCGTCCCTCATAGCCTGAGTCGCATTGGGACGTTAAACCCTCATTAACCAAACTAAACCAGCCTCCAGTTGCGCACTTCGTCACTGGTTACCCGTAAGCAGTTAGCGCCTGTGGAGCGGACAGTGATCAGATGTGACACATAAGACGATGCGAGAAAGACGATGCGAGACTTTTTGTCGTAAGCTTCTGAAACATACAGATTATGCAGACCATCACGGGATTAGACTTATAGTTATCTAGTGCTTAAGATTGTTCCGGAATTTATGGTTTAAATATGGCTAACAATACACTGCACTTTCGCGTTTGCAAATATGCGAGCCTTTCTCACATCACTTGCTCTACTGGCACAGGCAACCGGCATAATATACTATCGCCACTAGGCAGCCAATTAAGCCTTCAATCATTATTTTAATCGTGCTCTTGATGATAGACTTCAATTGCTTCGGTGCGCATAGGCCCCGCTCCCTGTGTATCTGGCTTGTGCATAGGAATTTGAGCTTGGCATGAAAGCAGAGTCAAGAACAGGTTTCCACAGATGTCTATCTTATTCTGGCGCGAATTCTAAAGAGAGGGCTGAATAAATGCCTCAGCTAGGCCACGACTCATAGTCTTGGCATTGCCATGCGGACCATGACATTGTACTGTTCTCCCGCATAGTTGCTGTGCCATGCCTGCATTTAAAAAGAACTGAAGGCCGACAAACGCCAACCGACAGCACGCCGCAGTGACTAAAGTTATTGTTAGTTGTTTCAAAAGTGAACAAGATGAAAATCGACTACCCGGACAATACTGCACTGCTACGAGATACAAAGGACAAAATGAATAGGGCTACGTCTTTTTTATGTCTGCCGCTGCTCAGAAAGTTTCACTATACGCTTATATCGCTGTCGTCCATCTTTGAGAAAGATACAAGACAACTCCCTATGTGTGGTTGAGCCGCTCGCATAAATTTACAGTTGTTGGCACTTGTCATTCTCGTGTATTTATACAACGCATTTGCGAAAATACCGACCTTTTGACGTCACTCATTTCCGCCCTGTCCCCTTTCCCCCTTTTGAAGACGTGGAAGCTTTTAGTGCAATAGCACTTATAGGGGCCATTTCCGGTATTCGGACGTTGTGTGTTTGATTGTCTGACTTAACATACTGACTTCATTTTTCTTCTACTCTTTTTTCTCCTTCAGCTTTTTACCCCCTCACCCCTTTCACCCAGACCAGTTTATTCTTCCGGTTAACCTCCCTGCTTTTCCTTTTGCGCCTCCTCAAGCCTACTTTATGACCGGAAGCGCACCTGTCCTGGCGTGTATATATATATATATATATATATATATATATATATATATATATATATATATATATATATATATATATATATATATATATATATATATATAAAGTTGAAGACGCTTCATTTAGCCATAGATTTATTTTGAGTCGACGTTTCGGACAGAGCCTGTCCTTTCTCAAGACATGCTCTGTCCGAAACGTCGACTCAAAATAAATCTATGGCTAAATGAAGCATTTTCAACTTTATATATATATATATATATATATATATATATATATATATATATATATATATATATATATATATATATATATATATATATAATTAGCAGACAAGGCAAATGAAATCAGGGGCTCGTTTGACAAACGTATGAAGGAAGCCAACAGTCACCGAAACTAGTGCACATAGGAGGATGTTTCTATTTATTTAATTTGTAGTGAAAATCAATTGGTTTAAGGAAAATTACTTCTTAAGCAGCAGAAAAAAATAACCATGCCGCTGGCGGGATCCGAACCCATGACCTCCGAATATCGCGCCCGGTGCTCTACCAACTGAGCTACGGTGGCGGCTGTCCAATCTGCTGCTTTCGTGGGTATTTATGTTTTGCGTGTAAGCGAACCTTGAGAGTGTTCACCAGCGCCACCCTCGTCCATAGCGGTGGACGTAGCACGTCCTGTTATACCGCGAGTGTGACGTAGAACGTCATCTAACGGCGAGGGCGTAAACTCTGCGAGAGCCCTCTTATGCTACCTATGGAATCAAGACTGCCAGAACCGAGACCGTCGTTAAGCCATTAGGAGACAAAGCAAATGGAATGAGGAGCTCGTTTGACATGACAAACACATCAAGGAATCCAACAGTCACTGAAACCAAGGTACATAAGGATTTGTTTCTTTTTTTTAATTTGTAGGGTCAATCAATTGGTTTAAAGAAAGTGACTTTTAACGCAGCAGAGAAAACAACCATGCCGCCGGCGGGATCCGATCCCACAACCTCCGAATATCGCGTTCGGTGGTGCATCAACTTAGTTACGGCGACGGCTGTCTAATCTGCTGCTTTCGTGGTTATTTGTTTTGCGTGTAAGCGAACCTTGAGAGCGTTCGCCAGCACCCCACGAAATAAATACCCACGCAAGCAGCAGCACGGCGCGCCTGCGAAACCAGGTGAGGAGGAGTGTAGAGGGTGAGAGAGTGAATCCACGTTCAGGGACGAAAATGAAGAAGGAACGCCCAGCGAAATACAGCGGCGAACGACTGGGTTTGCAATTCGACTGAGCGAGTTCCACTCTGCCAGCTGTAGCTATCGCTTCACTGCAGGTGTAACCATAGCTAAACCACAGCCATTTTTTCTTCTGCATATAATAATAATAATAATTGGTTTTTGGGGAAAGGAAATGGCGCAGTATCTGTCCCATATATATCGTTGGACACCTGAACCGCGCCGTAAGGGAAGGAATAAAGGAGGGAGTGAAAGAAGAAAGGAAGAGGCATGATCAAGAAGCACCTCGGAGTTGCGTTTTTCACATAGCTTTTCACGCACCCATAGGACCTTCCAATGTGATTTGGTTCTTAAATTTTAATGTCTTTCCAGCTTTCTAAATTGCTACTGCCTGCTATTTTTCATATGACGGCGCCAAACTATTTAGAGATCTCTAAAACGTAAAGCTGAATCACCTTTCGACAACACAGGCAGAATTATTTCACCGGTGAACTTACACGCAAAAGGTCTTTATATAGACTGGACATCAAAATCGCGCGCCATTTTTCTTTTTGCAGCATGAAATTCCACCTGCGGTTCTTATCTTCATTATCTTTCCTGTATTTCGACTTAGGTTAACACCTAAATTTATTCTATTCTTGGTCAACAATGTGTGAGTAGGGCTTCTGGAACGAGTCAGGCTCCGAATAGCAGGCTGCATGTTGTTGCAGGCTATTCTAAGTTATAAGTGTGGCTTTTTGGGCTTTTTGGTGCATGATCAAGCAAGAGAATATAAGTTGGAAGTTAGCGTTCGTGTTGTTCGTTTCTTCTTGTGTCCTGTCTGCTCTGCGCTATATTCTCTTGCTTATTCTAAGTTAATGTCGCCGACGTTACCACCAGATCTTTGCTTTTTGTTTTTTTTTTGCCCTCAACTCTTCTTCTTACATTAACGCCCTATTCCTCTTCAAGACCTGTCTTCCCATTCTAATGGGGTTTACCGATTCCTCCAATTGCGGTCAATGGTTTATGGGCTTTCACTATCAGTAGTTCACTCTATGGGCATGCCACAAACACCTGATATAACTGGCGCAATGGGCGGGTAAGAGTGATGAGATCTCAGCTTTAAATTAGAGCGTGAGCTGCGGTGCGGTTGGTTGGGAATGGGTGATCGTGGCGCACTAAATACACTACGCGACGTCCCCAATGCGTCTTGAAGGTCTCCGTGCACAGCCTGAACTCTACGAGGCGCGTGCGGGCGCTAAGGCCACAACGGCCTTTCATGACTGATAACTACAAAGAGTAGAGGAGAACAGAAAAGGAGTCGTCGCTTTTTCTTCTATCCACTCATTGTTGTTTAAGAGAACAACAGGGCAACGCTGCTTTTTTGTGCTGTATTTTCAGCCGTGCTGAATTATTCAGTCCCGGATCTTTTGTGGCTGCGCCTGTGATCCTTGACAAGATTTGAAATTACTTTCCAGTTTTACTTCTTTTTGAGTCTGCTTGCTCCCGCTAGGCGCCAGTATATTCCGCGTTTAGAGAGGTGTGTATCCTCTATGAAATACCAATAGCGTCTTATCTTTTTCATACATCGGTTGCAGATCATGGTGCTCTTAGTCAGGAAACTAAGATTTTTTTTCTTATTTTGCATCGGATTCAATGGTTAGTTCGTGTAATACGATGGATAAAATACGCTGTTTCCAAGCCGAAATTACGAAGAATTACGAAGCCAAAATTACGAAGCTACGTGAAGGTGTGCCGCACTACGGATGTGTGCAGTTATCGAACGCAACGAACCATGTGCCAGTCTTCACAAGTATCGAGAAAGGAGATGGGAAGTAGAAAATTCTTATTGTGGGAGAAGTTATGTACCCTTTGGAGCTGTTTCCTACGTGTGGCTCAACGGATGACTGGCGGTTCTTTCGACACCTTTCGATGTTTGCTTCAAGTAGCAACGCCAAAGAACGACACGACCAAACTTCCCTCTAAATTAAAATCGGCCCCTCTTCAGTTATCGACAGGTCAGGCGATCACGAAAAATGACAAGGCTATGTCGTAAAACTGAAGATCAACTAATATGCTTCCCATTTGCACCTGACAGTACATCCCCTGAGGATCTTTCTTTAATGCAGATTTTTATAACAGATTCCCGTGTTGCACTGAGGTATTTCAGTAAGCAAAATCTTGTATTGTGATCACATAGCCGAAACGCCTTGAAATCATTGCAGTTTCCACAGAAGAAAGGTTAGACAGTTTTCACCCACTCCCAATGTAATCAGTGTCTTTTTCATCTAGCATAAACGAAGTAAGAAGTCTGAACACACAGTCGAAACATTTTGATATCTAAAAAAAATATTATGGGTGAGATACTGCAGTATTTCTTTCAATGTACTTAAAATTTGAAGCAAAGAGAAGCTGCAGAGTACACACTATGCTGAACTCTCCCTATTTTCTTCAGAAACTCGTTATAAACGAACCCCAAGGTGGAATGATTGCTGATCTTCGAGTAAATTTAAAGAAAAAGAAATTTAAAGCATGTGCGGATTGAAAGAATCAATAAACTAGTATCTTTTTTTTCTTTTACGGGCCTTATTGGGTGCTTAAAATTTCTTCCTTCTTTAATTTTTCTTTCTATCAGCCACTTTGCTCCGCAAGAAAAGCCTTACTCGGTGAGGCAAACAGAAAGTTGAGTATCTACGCTCGCGTATTCTGTACAGCTGCACCTCCATATCACAATCGGGAAGAATAAGAAACAGGAAAAGGATTTGTTTCAAAACATATTCATTACAAACGTCCCTCTCTTCTCTCCAAAACACGGCGAGCGCTGGCAATGTGCCAAAGATTGACCTCCGTAGCACGTTTGGAAGGGACTGCACACGTACGTGCAAGGGCGCTGCATGCGAACAAGAGTGCGGCACACGGCGGGATTTTTGAATCAGTTGATTTTGCACTTGGGTTTATCAAAAGTCGTCACTCTTTGAGGCGCCCGGAAAAGGTTAGGGCCATCAAATTAGCGATTATTGGAAGCTTCTGGAAGTAACTGCAACAGTATTGGAGCGGCACAGGGACAAGGATGGACGAATAAACACAAGACAGGGCGCTATCTGTGTGAGGGCCCTGCCAGGGCAGCGCCCTCTGTGTGGGCTTTTTACTCGTCGTTGTTTCTATGCCGGTCCAATAAAGTAAGCGAAATGCTAAGATGGTTAACGTCTTGCTTGTCGACCTGTTGTTTAGGAGCTGAGCATGTTTCAAGTGAAAAATAAAAAAAGAGCGTGTCACGGGTCTTAATAATGTGCTTTAAAAGAACATCAAATTTTTCATTTCTTTTTCTCCTGGATGTGCCTGTATCTTTGCCTGAATCACACAAGCTGTCAGCTTCTTCAGAGCACCACATATATAAAGATAGGCATCTTCCAACCTGTAGTATACTTTAGTTTGACAGCCTGTTTTGGAAAACGACGGCAATGAACTGGGTGATGAAGCGCAATATATTTACGTCATGATGAAAATGAAACCGCGGAACACGCACAATCATTGCATCAAAGTCATCTACTGGATAATCCGACAGTAATCGAAGGCAGTCAGATTTCGGTACCGTTCTCTTCTAATTACTTAAAAGTGGTGAGTATTCTTTCGCATTACCATGGAGTGAAATCACCTCGGAACTCTTTCGAACTTAAATGCAATGAAATGGAATATAACGGTCACCTTCATTTTTCTTCAAAAGATCACTGTTTAAGAATATGTTATTTATATTTGCGTCAGGCAATATAGAAGGGCCTGACACAGTCGCATTGCTCAGCTGTCTTCCGTAGACGTGCGAGGGGAAATTCTTGGTACAGTGAAATATACGAGATGTTGTGCCTGCTTTGCCGGAATGCAAAAGAAGCTCTTTATGGCGGCACCTAACTGTGGCTTGTCTGAGTTGTCTGTCTTCACTGCCCAGGGTCTCAAAAGGCTTGTGCATACTGCGGTGTATAAATGTTTTTGGTACTAACGTGCAGGACAGATGCGTGGATGGTAACGAAATTGGTTGGACATGAATTGTGAACAGCGCTTCCGGTTAGAGAGAGAAGAGATGATAGCTGTAGCGTTTAGGGAAAAGAGGAGAGAATAGTGGGCCAAGGAAGAAACGCGTGTAAAAGTCAAGAAGAACAAATAGGCATGAGCAGGCCATGAAATGCGAAGCCAACATAAATGATGGGGTTTTACGTTAACAGATTCCAAAAGAGGGCGAGCATAGTAGGGGACGGGAAAAGTAGATTGGGCGGATGAGATCAGGAAGTGTGTGGGGATAAGCGTGCAGCAGCTGGGACATGAGGGGACAAAGGAAGAGTTATGGGAGTGGCATTTATCCAACAATGGAAGTTAGGCTGGAGATGTTGACGATGAGGATGATGATAACGAGTGTGTAATAATAATATTTTGTATATTTAAAACTGAAACAAGCCTCGGCGTTTCACTAAAAAGGTAGTTTAAAATGTTCAAGGCTTATCTTTTCAAGAAATGCGGTCGTTTCGCTGTAATTTCTCAAGCTATTCGCTCTGACTGGCACAGAAGGTAACATGAACTCGGTTCTCAAGTTTAGGCTTATGGTAGTGTCCACCATACGCAAGCACCTTCAACGTAATGTCCAGGCAGTAAAACCATCTAGTACAAAGCATGGAAAGAATTTCACGCTTTTGACATAAAACAGCAGTGTGCGCCCAAAAATGATTGCCAAAAGTAGCGAAATTGCATGCAATCTGCAAATAAAGATTTATCTTAATAACTTTAATTACCCCTCTACTGCGCCGGCCCCCTCTTCACGTAGCTAAACAAGTTTCTCTACTTGGCTACCTTATCTCTGCGTCACGGCTACTTTTAATTTTCCTTTGAATCCCTATAACAGACCGAGATTTACCTGCTGCTCCCGTTACATATGGCACCTAAAGCCACTATCCTGTCTTAATTTCCACATCATATCTTTATCGCAGCTGCATTTTCTATTGCATGCTGTCTTGTTTTCTGCTAGCGTTATCGTTTGCACTTTTATATCCGTAATACGCTGTGATCTCTTTAACATAATATTAAGCTTCACTGTTATCCCAGTCGTTTAATTCCTATTAGTAAGTGAGTCGTAGAAGGATAAAACAGTTCCACACTCTCCTGAGGGAGACATCACTAAGGCAGTGTGCATACTGGAGGAGTGTCCAAAATACAACCTAAAAAATTTAGAAGATAAATAAAACAGCCGCAGACAGCGACACCGCCTTTGCTTGCACTAAAAAATTGGCAGCAGCCATCAAATGCAAAGAAGTTACAAATCGTGTGGCAAGAAATGTTAAGCTCGGTAGAGAAAACAACGGCCTTACCTGTGGGCGCCGATGCCGCCAGCGCCAGCAGGCAGCACACGGCGAAAGCGGCCAGAGCCGCCCGAAGGCCCATAATCCCAGTGAGTGCGCTTGGCTGGCTTCCTCGCGACTGAGGCAGCTCGTCGCAGCCGGCTCTGCAGGCTCGGCTTGAGGGCGGCTTAGCGCAACGTCGGCGAGCTCCTCGCTCGAGCGAGATGGCGGCGTCGGCAGTTGGGGGGAAGGCAAGGACAGCCGAGGTCGTCCCCTTTCAAACCGCTCTTGGGAGGCGCGCGGGTGCGACAAAATCACCCGAGTTCTCAGTTCAAAGTAACAACAAAAGCAAATAGGGCAAAGAAACACAAGCGGAGCGCGATACTGGAGCAGCGATTTGGCGAAACCAGGAGCGTTGCCGGCTCGAAGATTTTGCGCGGATGATGCTGTTTGGCTTTCCGGTAGCGGTGGCGACCGTTAGCATCGGGGAGGTCTCTTCTCAATATCGGAACGGACTACCGCTGCGATGACACGTGCGCTCGAATCTGGGGGGACACTGGTTGGACAGGGAGCTTTTATGCATCGCCGCAAGATTTCGCGAGTTGTTGCGAAAACACAAAGGGAACGTGACGGCAGTCCACGACACGTGCTTCTTAAGTTTTGTTTGTGTGTATTTGCGGTTGTTTGATGGCAAACTCTTGTCTCCTTGTGGCCAGAGGTGCTAAGGACTGGTTCGAGCAAGAGGAGCGGTGAGAGTAAGAGAATAGCCACGTAACAGAGTCACGAGACATGGGATGCTCGCAACCGGTGTTGCGACAGAGTTGCTCCCAGCTTCTTTGGCGGCGTGCGGAAGGTGATTCGCCTCGGTACAGTCGGTGATGGACGCGATGTAAACGTACAACCGGTCGATCATACGTTTATTTGCTGACCGTCGTATTCTCAGCAACGCTGTCTGCAGTGTACTTGCTTGGTGTCAGAAGTCTTGCACGTCGTCCGTAACCAGCGCACGAAACTTCGCCTGAGTCATGGCTTAGTGAGCGGAGGCTGGGTGACCCACACTGGGTTGCGATTTTTTCTTTGGGATTGAGCTAAACTTTGACGTACAACGTTTTAAGCCCAGTACGTCGTGTTTAAGTGTATTTCAATGGCACGATGTTAGTTCTGAGTATTGCAGTGCATGGCGCGTTACCAACTATTGACCAAGAAGAAGCGTCTTCTTTCCTGTAAGCTGATATGCCTCGCTGAAATTTTCAGTAGTGTGCGTGACTGAAACACTACGCAGGAAAAGGCGGACTCCAGCGTTTTGCAAGCAGCGTAGTTTGTGGGCTGTTTTGCTTCCGTACCACTACCGTGGCTTTCACTCGAGAGTTTCGTACAGGCCACCGGAAAGAGTATTGCGACCTTTAGGGGAAACGTGACAGCACAGCATTCTATGGCGCACTCGCGGCTTGTTTCGTTGCGTATGGCTGGTCAAGGAAGCGAGGCAAGTGATTATAAATTGCTGCAAAACAATACCCCCAGTTTCTTTCGTTGTTAGTGCTTGTTTCTTACGATCACAAAGACGCGGTTGCTTTGCCGACGGGCAACCGTGTGGTCACATAATAAACATAAAAGACCTGCACTAAAAAACTGTCGCCATTGTTACAGACGTAAAAACATTTGCTCATTTCCTTTGTTATTTTTCCTTCTACTCAACAATAAGCCGATACTTTTGCACTAGCGATGGGTGTCAGAAACAGGAGATCATATTACTTACTGCCCCCCCCCCCCCCCTAATCCGGCGAGAGAGGAGCTGGGTGGCAACAAATTATAATTGATTGGACATGCAATATTTATGTGTTTGTCTTTATCACTGCTTCGTTGGCTACCAAAGGAGTACTAGTGGAGACTCTCAGAGATTGTAAATCGCCATTTTCATCGAACTTTAGGCATGCTGCGATTACAAACACGCCTCCGTTCATAACATTAATAAAAAAGAAAACGCGAAGCCAGAGCGCCCAAGAGCCCTTAATTCCGAAGACTTCCTGTCACCTTGTTTGATGTTTTTGAATGAATATAAAGAGTTCACTGTTAAATCTGTGCCATTGTCAACAATGCTTTATTTTTCTACTAGTTCAGTTCGCGCCGCATGGAAGCCACATTGTTGCTGTGAATTTTATAAGAACAGCGCTTGAAGAAAGACTCTAATCATGTTCACATGCGCACTGTAATCCGTTATTATCTAGCGTAAATTTTAGGAATAAGCTTTTAAGCTTCGTTGTGTTGGGATTATAAAGCTTGTGCAGCTGCGACTAAACGCTTGGTATTGTTTTGTCAAGCTCTCTGGGTTAGCTATTTTTCCACTTTGTGTCCAAAAGCAAAAAAAAAACCGAGAGGATTAAATATGTAATTAACGCAACCTAATTGAATCTCCTCCGGCTCTCTTATTCTACTGCTTTACTTACAACCAAATGTCCTGCCTTAAGCTATAAACCATGGAAGTTTTCTGCCGCTGCAGTTATCATTGGTCCCTTATGAGGCAATTTGGAGGTTCGAAAAAAGGCGTGGCTGGGTCCGATAAAAAGATAAGCGGTCGCTTGAAGCGCGAGCAACCCTATCAGAAGCGGAGCGCGGCTAACCTGGTGTTCCGCTTCCGACGACATGCACGGAAATTCAAAGTGTGTTTCGAAACACCCTGACACTGCAGGCGTCTTCACGACAAAGCGACGCATTAACGTGCATACCAGCGTTCGCAGTACAGCACGCCTTAGCGCCCACTTTTATCTAGGAAGCCTCAGTGTCGATGCAGAGTGCGCAAGCCTCTCAAGCACCAATTGCCTGACTGACTGCGGACCATACCTGATAAGCGACTCAACGGGTTAGGGACAACTGGGCACACGACTCGTTCATCTAGGCCTGGTTGCATCAAAAGAGCTCGCACCCCATCTGTTCTGGGATCAGTTTCTCCCCCACCCTTCATCGCCTCAGCCCACCGACTCCCTCCCCTCTTACAGAGCAGCAAACCGCTTTCGTTGGGGGCTGCGTCCTGCTTTGTATTCAAGTGAGCGAGTCACCATCCTCCGGCACCGTAGCCCTCACTCTAGCGTTTCGCGTGCCGGGCGTATCTGCGAAGCAGCCTCGGGAAGTCGAATTCCTTGGAAAAAAAGCTCGCCGGCGGCTGCGGCCCATCTAATGAACGTGCTTCGCCGTCGGCGAGGCGGTGAACTTAGAGGCAGCGCCGCTCCTCGCCCGGGCAGCGAGACTTCCCTTGCGGTAACCACTTCCTCGATTGTGCACGTGCTGGTTCTTCGGACTCGTGCGGCAGGGGGTCCAAGCGGTTGGGGGAGAAAACATAGGCGACGACTACGGAGAGGGGGGGGGGGGGGTGCAGGAAGATTGGTGACGTGTCGCACATGACTTCCTCGAACGTCACGAGATTAGGCGTCCTGCAAACAGCCTCGAGCTCACTTGTGTAATTGACGCCACAACAACAAGAGGGTGAAAGTCAAAGGACGATAATCGCCGCGCATCTCTCCGCGTGGTTTTATTTTTTCCTCTTGGGAATGCCCGGAGAGGGGCTCGTGACGGAGTCGTCATATGCATACTTGCTCGTATTGGCTGGCATGTTTACTGCGTTGTGTTAGAGGGATCAAGCATGTGTTCTTTAGTCTTTTCCGAAGGCTCTCATGAAAACACCACAACATGAATTAGTAACATATATCAGTCTTTATAGCTTCAGGAATAAACACAGCGTAGGAGCTGACATTCTTCGCGATATGGATCTTGTTTCTTGCAGAAGGAAGCTGTTTACATGGGCTCTTCCAGAATATTTCCGCTCTATATATTTTCATTACATGGAGGAGTACTGGCTTACATACATGGCCAGTGTTTAGGGATTAATATATGAGTACGGCCTTCATAAAGAGAACTGCATCATTAGTTGTGGCAAATGGAACCCACCGTAAGGGTTGACCGACCAGCCACGGATATCGCGTACGTCTATTTAAGTTGCGGTTCTTGAGACCACTTTCTGAGTGAAGTGAAAAGAAAGAATAATGGTCTTTTTGCTTGCTGGCTCAAACCAGCCTGCAGCTACAATATTATATAAAGGGCGCCCAGGTATAATTGAAGTTTCTCGGATCAGCTTTCTTTGTTGGCGGCTGGTTGAGCGGCGGCACCATCTTCTTTTTGTACTGCTTCATTCTTAGCTGCAGGAAATCCAGTATCTGCGAGAAAGAAAAAGATTGCTCTTTTCAATTCGAAGCTAGAAAACGTTAAAAAATAAATATAGAAAGATCGCAAATGCGTCTCCTAGAGCAAGTCAAACGGCGATGATTTGTAGGAAAGAATCCAAATGTATAATACACAATCAAATAGATATGGTGTACAGAAGACGTCGATCACTGGCGAAGGAGTGTTCTTTTAATGCAGAACAGACTTAAGATATTTTATTGCGCTGGAGCCAAATGAGAATGCTACTAACTACGTTCTTGTCATTCTGAACAAAAATAGACAAATGTGCGGCGCCGCGCAAGGACACTGGAGCGGTCGCTCTCCTCCGAACATTATGTTATTATTTTGCTACAATCTTCGCACTGCTGCTGAATAGCTATTTGAGCAATTTATCTCAACGCTTTTAGCGCCAGGTGATTTCAAGTTGTTTGAATAATGGACCTTAACAAAACCCCTTCCTTTATACTTATGAGGCAAATTTTTCCAAAGAAAATTAATTTCTTTGCGGCCAGAGCGCATTCCTTGAGATTTAATGTTATACTGTATAAATCGCGCACTCAGATTTAGTATTCTTTATACCTTCTCCAGTCAGCGTAAAAGCATGGGGAACCAAATAGCTTTTTTCTTTTATTATGCTTCTGAATAAATCTTTAAGAAGGATAGTTGACCGAAAAAAAAACATACACAGAAAGAAGGTACAAGCGCGAAAGAAGGAAATAAGGACAGATATCCTATTTATTTTGGCACGCTCCTAAATAAAATTTAGTTTCAAGCTCAGCGCTTGCCTCTTCTTTCTGTCTGTTTTTTTCTGGTGGCCTGGTCCTTAATTATATCAGACCAGCTAGCTCAGTATTCCGCTTTGCTCAATAAATTTTTAGTGCAGTTATCACACAGAGCGCTTCAGTTAACGTGAGCCAAACGTTTAAATAAGACCGGTACATTGCTGGGGGATGAAACCAATCACATGCTGTTTGCCATGATAGGGGGGGGGGGGGGGGCGGCCCTCGGAGTATTTTTAATTAATCTTAATTAGATAATACGTAATGAAAAATTGTTATGCTCATTTTAGGCTCAAGAGCGGTTTGATAAATTGTAGTACAGGAGGTTCAGAAACAGCCGATTCAGTTTTTAGAACGGATAAACCTCCTATTTGTTTCATTTTTACATCGAGATATTTTATCCTGTTTCGGCAACTGGGACGTTTTTTACCAGGAACATTTTTTTCCGGGGACATTTTATCGTTCGGCGTTTTTTTAAGGGCATTTTTTCCGGAAGCCCGTCGGAACAGTTGACAAGACTGTTATAAACGCTGCGGTTATGAATATAAAATACTTTTTTCACTTCTCTGAATCAAAATCACGTTCCTTATGCTAGAAAATTAGACGTTAGAGTTTGTATAACAGCTGAATGGCCTGCTACGGCAATGGCAGTCAGTGCCAGCGCTTCGGTTGTAATAATTAAACAACGCCTAAATGTGTCTTCCTGGCAATCGCGATCGGTGAACTCACGTCAGGATGCTCCTTGGCGATATTGTCGAGCTCGCAAGGGTCCGAATCGATGTTGAAGAGGCAGGGGCGCCTCATGGGGTGGCAGCTTGTGCCGTTGTTGCGCCCGCACAGCACGAACAGCTCGTCCGGCCGATGCGTCGGCATACTGCGGCCCATGGCACGGATGGTTCGAGCCGCGGCGCACTTCGTGTTGAACGATCCCGGGTTGCTGAAGAACTGTGAGCTGTGCGTACAACAGTTCGTGAGTCTTATTGAGTCAGCAGTCTGTCCCCGCTTTCGGACAGCAGCAGTCTAAGGCTGTGCGCCTTTTCCATTTGTCTTTTCAATCCCCTCATCGCTCCTCCCTGATGCAGGGTAGCCAACCGGGACACCATCTTTGTTAACGTCCCTGCCTTTCTCTCCCCCTTTATCTCTCTCTAAGCCTATGCCAAGTGAATGCACACCCTTTCTCGAAAGTAGCAGGCCGTCGTGTTTGCTATATGCTCACCCAGTCAGGCCATTACAGCACTGGTGCAGTTTAAAATTTTTGATAGATGATAAGTATACTCGCGTTCACCCTTCAGGCTGAGCGGTGTAACCCCAGGCCCGCAAATTTTGGTACATTTCTTGCCAGCTATCTTAGCGCTTCAGTCGCTTTTTTTGCTGTAGTAGTTTATCCAAAACGTACTCCAAACAGGCTTAGACCCTTACTTTTACTGAATTTAGCCCTTAGGGAGAGGAAATCCGTATTACCGAATTCGATTCGCGTTGCCCGGCTGCATCCCAGGCTCCGACGCTATGTACCATCCGTCGTAGCGTCCCCTGGCCAGAGATCCCTCGACCAACTTGTATCCGTGGTAGCGGAGCGCTGACATGTTCCACACAGGGTCAATGTTGAGCAGGATCTCGGTGCGTGGCGACACGTTGTCCGCGATAAGCGTGTCCCACATGTTGATGCCGTCGATGTCGCCGAGGTCGTCCACTTTTCCCCCTGTGTGTTGGTATCCCGGAGGAAAGGCGTCACTATCATACGATGTGTAATATAGTAAGCAGGGAGCGCAGTTTTGAGTGCAGTTTGTTAAAGAAAAAGCACTACCCAAAAGAGGTATGAGTGTGTTTTGTTTTGTTTATGTTTTCATTACAATACATTGACTTGACTTGCAATACTGTTGAGGGAGTTCTTTTTTACGTGAGGGATTTTTTTTCGTTTAATTTTTTCAAGTATGCAAAAGACATGGAGCTTAAGCAGTGGCAGTTCCATAGCTTCTTATGCAACGTTAGCCGCTGCAGAACGGTTACCGCTTTGTTAAATGCGTTGCATGTTTATTTTGTTAACATGCAAATAAATCCTGGCAATTCAAAGGTACAGTAGGAATTGATTTGCTTCGTATGTAGTCTCCGAGCAGCGCGATGCAGTTTAGCAGCTTTGCCACAGAGGAAGTTGCCTTTTTTTTAATACTTACAGAAAGTTGAGAATTTCCGCCTGAGTGTTTAGTGACTTGCCCGGAGCTTTTTTGTGTCGCCGACTTGAATTTCACATGCACTGTTGCGTCATTTACTTTCATCTTTGCCACCGACCAGTGGTTCGGACCAATATTTATCAACTGACCAACTCTTTTACTTTACCGACATAGTTGAGAAAATTTCAAACTCTTTCTTCCGAACATCTACAGTGAATCATGCTATTCGTATCGTACATTTCAAGACTGTCTTTCACTAAACCTTCGCTAAGAAGGTGATGTTACTCCGCCGTCTAATATCACCGCCACTTAGCTTTTTCTTTCATTTGTTGCTTACGCCTTTTTGCTTACTTTTTATATATAGTCAGCAATTATAATGCTGTAGGTTTCAAGTCATGGCTCTGCTGGTTTTTACTTACATCATTTTTTTTTGTGTGTCGCTGACCGGTGTTATGTTGGTGAAAATTCCTCTCTCCTTCAAAAAAAAAAAAAGAACCTGGACGTTCTGCTCATGTAATGCTTATGTTGCTTGTATTGCTTGTCAGTGCTTATTTGTGGGTTCCGGATCGTTCAAAGTAATTCATTTAGAGTTAGCATGCACTGAAGTCTCCGCGAATGAATAAGTTGCTTGCCATGTGCTGGTTCTATATTCTTCGCCAGTGCAAGTGAATTGTGACACTAGGCACACGAATTCACAGCCTTATAAGTCTTCACAACGCACCTGCTGCAGCGTACAGCGTCGGCAGCCAGTCGGTGATGTGCATCAGCTGGTGGGCCACATGGGGTCTTCGGATGAACGTACTCCAGACAAAGGCCACGCCCCTGACTCCGCCCTCCCAAAGCGTTCCCTTTGTGCCGCGCAGGGGCCAGTTGGAGCCCGCGCTGTTGTCGACGCCTCCCGATGCCCCGCCGTTGTCCGTGGTCACCACTAGTATGGTGTCCTTGATGGCGTTGGTGAAGAGGAGCGCCTTCATGATCTCGCCAATACTGTCATCCAGAGCCGACACCATACCTAGGAATGGACATCGTTAACGTAAGCCTAACTTCAGTTAAACGCTTTTGTGCAACCAGCGACGCTAATTCATCGTCGAAGCTTTAGTGAAGTTTTGATTATGAACAAGTCTACGTTTTGCTGACCGCTATTCCCGCATGTGTCCCAGCTTCATTATTCGCATAGCTTAAGGTCGTCATAAACGGTCGCGATCTCTTCTTTATAGTTGAGCTGATGGAACTAAAAAATTAAAACAAGGCTAGGATCTCCAGATGGGAACCTAAAGATATTGGAAATGCCTAGCATTTATTGCCAGAAATATAAAATGAACATTTTTTTCTTGCAAAGAACGCCAGCAGCTTAATGCTTCACTTTATTCTGTGGTTGCCCGTTTGTAACGTACCTGCAAGCTCCCGCTGAAGTAACTCCTCTAATAAATCTCTATCAAATACGCCCACGTACACTAAAAGATGAATTCCTGCTCGAGTCGCACATAGCGCAAATAAGGAAAATTAGTGGGTAGGCCGAAGGGTGGGCAGGAGCCATAGCTAGGGCTGTTTTGTCACGTTTGAGCGCCAAACTAAAATATAGATAAAGTAAAATATATACACCCGAGTAAGTAAAGTGAGAAAAAAAAACAGGAGGAGAGATTTAAGCTCCGCCTTAAGCTTATGACGCGAAGGCGCTAATTGGTTAATGTCCATATATGTGGAATGGGTCATTCTGTTATAGATATCTAGGAGTCCTCATACCAATCCTAGTGAAGTTGTGCAGTAGTTAAGCGATGCTTTACTGCGATGCGATGGCAGGTGATGCCTTCGTTGGGGCTGGTGAAAACCAGGTGGCTCTTCCTGAGGAACGTCTTGCCAGCCAATCACTAAATGAACTGACACCTGTCACGGTGGGCACGCTGTGATGACGTGACAAGGTTTTGTGATGTACGTGGCCCACCTGTCACCTAGATTGCTTCTCTGGCAATTTTTCGCAGATTTTTCTATCACAGCCAACAACACCGGCTTTTTTGTGACACGGTTCTTTTAACAGTATTGTGCTAAAGCTCCTCAAGTATAAAATTTTACAGAAACGGCACCAGCGGTAGGCCAATTAAGCGGTGTACCAGGCAGCTTACTTCTAACTTCCACAGTTGAAAATATGCACATATGGAATGAAATGTGAGCGCTAAGTATTGCGGCGCAGTTGCGTGCGCTAATAAAACATTTCCATGTTCAAGACAAGGTGTCGTGATCACCATTCTATTACACTATAACCATGGGCAATATTGTTTACAAAGTGCTTCTACTCACACACGTAAACAGTGACATAAGTTTTTCACTAATGGCTACTTTGTAGTTTTTAAAATAATACTACTAACACTAAAATATGCATCTAAAATTTTTAAACTTTGTATTCACGAGCACACTTTAGCTGATTATGAATGGGAAATATATCTGTAAAAAAATTAATTTTCGTGTGTAATCACTAAATCTGTGCTGCGCAAAGTGAAAGAGAAACATATTTAACATGCAGCTAAACTTATAGATGAGGTGCAACAGCTGTCGTTTAACAAGAATTCACGCTAGAATATTGAAGCCTCCATCTTTTTTTTTTCTTGCAGAAGCTTCTGTAGATCTTCTGATTTAAAAAGTGCAAAATTTCCATCGAATAATATTACTCAAGAAATAACAACGCTTAGAGAACCTGCACTTCTTGCTTACTTCCTCTGAAGATGTCTCGTTGCATAAACATGAAAGTTATGACAAAATAGAGGAATATAGCATTAGTCAGCTGTATGAAGTAGAACTAGCGCTCAGGAGATTTGACAGGTACTTCAAAGGTGACATTTTTCAGCCCGAAATTGCCTACAACATCTTATATTAGCTTTACAACACAATTATTAATTCGTCATTAGGGCATCAGTTTCCCAGTAAAAGTTGTTTTCGCATTCTCGATTATCAGTGGCCACTTTTTTTGCGCTGATAAGCATGTGTGACTTGCTTTAATGCCATCGGTTTGCTAACGCCTGTGAATACACTCTAGACAGCATGCGATGTGTTTCGTTGTTATCCTACTTCGATAAAAGGACTATAACACAGCAGAAAATGTTCTTCACCTGCATACGCTCTTCGCTTTGCATTTGCTATGTGATTTTGCTTGTGCAGATCTTCGTCGGGTGCTTCTAATGGTGTGTAGGAGTTCCCCACGTGCACAGCGGAGTAGCAGAGGTAGAGGAAGATGGGCTGTGTGGAAAAGCAGTTACACGCATTGATGTAACAAATCGTTATATAAGTGCATCAACCCACGCCAAAGGGAAGTATGCTTAGGAGTAAAAAATAAAACCCTAAGGGCTTGAGAGCAGAAATATCGGCGTTAATGTCATTTTACATACATTGTATGGCAGTAAATAATTTATACCGTCTCTGTTGTTGCTTTAAATGTTATTGATTTGAGTGCTCCGTTTATATAGTGCACTAGTTATAAGCAACAAAACGACCTTCTTTATTGTTGGTATTTAAATTTCTTTTTATCCCACAGCTTCGATTATATAGTGTACTATTTATTACCAAAAAAAAGAAGCTGTTATCCTAATTTATTCAGTTGGTTTCTAGGAGTGATGACATGAATGAACAACCTGAAACCGGATGCACAAATACGGTCATGGGGCAAGATGCGTTAACATGGTTAAAAACGGAGCCGGTTGGCTCAACACCTTGCGGCGAAAAAAAGTGCTTACAAGAGATAGAGTGGTGTGACGTCACGACGCTGTCCTCACCCTCAGCCTGTCCCCGCTCACCTCTCTGTCCGGTAAGCGCGGTTTTTCGCCGCAGGAAGGGGCGAGAACTTAATCGAACTGCCCCTCAAGGCTCTCTATCTGCAGCAGCTAAAGTGTTAATTACTCAAAAGCATCGGGGGGCACCATCACTTTCCTGCTTTTTAATGCTGCGCTTTTGGCGCTGTTTTCTGAAAAACCTGCGATAAACAACTCAATCAGCTTTTTTCTTTGGCGCCCAAACACGGCTAATGCACAAAACGTGCCAGCATAACATAATACTTTAATTATACTGCAATTTAGGCCGCATATTATATAATTTTTCCGAATCCCCATTGAAACTAGCAGCTCTTTGGTTTATATTGAATAATGCAACCTTTAATTTAGAAATTGCCACAAAGATAAGACAAAACATAAAACAAAGATTGAAGGCCTCAGGTGCTTTTCCATTTGTCATACCTTGTTCTGGTTCCTTTTCTTCAGAACTTCGACAGCCTTCTCAGTAAAAAGGCTGGTGCTGTATTTACCGGAAGATTCCTCGTCAGCCCTCATGTTGTCCCACATGTCGAGGCCCCAAGCTGTCCAGGTGTCATTGCCGGAGCTGAAAATCTTTTATCAGAAGAAACTAATTATTGCAGTTATTAATGACACTAAATTCAGTACTGAGGATGTTCATAGTGCTTCGTGCTTTAAGGAAAAACAATGCAGTTGGTTGTTTCTTTACGCTAGATTACTCTATTTGAAACAGAATTCCGTGGTGGCACACTGGGTATCAGAAAGGAAATTCTAACAGCCGAAGTTTGCCTATTAAACAGCTTTCCCTGTGGATATGCTCCTGTTCTAATACAGTCGAACCCACTGAAAACGACCGCGTATATAACGAACGCTCGCTTATTAGGAACGAAGGCGCGGCTACCGTCCAGATGTGTATTAGGGCAATGACAATGCATCTCAGACGCAACGAACAACTTTTGCCCCACCACTGGGTATTAGCGAACGTGGAGCTGCTGAGAAGTTCTCCGCTGTCGAAAACCTCGCGCTCCCACCAAGCGCCAAGATCGAAGAGTCTCTCTAAGCCTCCACGACATGAGTTAAGAAAGAATACGTCGGTTAAAAAAACAATAAAAGGGGGGAATTGAAAGCGTAGGTAACCGCCGGCCATGCGGGCGGTCTCGGCCTACAAGGTGGCTCATACCATGCATTTGTGCTGTCTGGACAAAGACTGAGCAAAGCGATTAAAGCGAAGCTGTTGCGCATCTTCGCGGTTCAATCAACGAGAGCGACTTGAGAAATTAGAATGATTGACTGGCTCCGCTGGTCACGTGGTATTCGTCGCCTGTCTGGTCGATTCTCTACATTTTATATCGCTACCAAGTGCAGATGACGCGTATACCGTCGAGTGGAGGTGATATGTTCTGCATACACGTGCGCTCGGCTACCTGCGTCGCTGTGTGGACCCATGAAAGACAGATGATGTTGTGGAAAATCCACGTCAGCAGACGCATGTTGATCAGCGGCAAGAAGTCGTTGATGCCAAGCTTGATGGATATCTCCTGGCATGACTTCTATTGTACTCAAGCAGACGTTCTCTAAAGGAGCTAGTGAACGTGAAGTAGGAGAACTCGTCGATCAATAGGAACCTTATTAGGTGGTCAACTTTTTTCCCACTATCTGCTGTTAGCGATTAAACTGCGATCAATTATGTAGCATCTTTAAAGCAGATTGTTGGCAGCAAAGGCCTCGGCGCAAGAACATGATAAGACTCGTGATCTTGGAGAGCACTGTAACAAGGTTTGCTTTGAAGAGATAGATGCACTTAACGCACTGTTGTTTCTTTTTTCAAGAAATAAATGCTACTTTTGTCAGACTATGTATTTTTGGCAGTAATATGGCAAGTCCGTTTCCTACAGACTTCAGATGGAATTAACGCCGCCCGCGTAACAGGCAGGTTCGTTAAAGATGGGCTCGACTGTATCTTGAAAGCTGTATGGAAAAGTTAGAGCCCCAGTTTCAAGCATCGCCCTGATTAATTTCCGGAGAAGTACATAGGCAGCACG
Source organism: Amblyomma americanum (assembly GCA_030143305.2). NCBI lineage: Eukaryota > Metazoa > Arthropoda > Arachnida > Ixodida > Ixodidae > Amblyomma > Amblyomma americanum. The sequence continues at coordinate 140,206 of JARKHS020026893.1, forward strand.
GAAACGTAGTCTAAAGGCCCAGAAAGCTAACTTTCAATGATCAACTGGGGGACTTCTGACGTCAGCGTTAAATTACAGCGACTGTCGCCTATCTTCGCAAGACCTACATTGTCGCCCGTGGCCCCCTGAACCGAAGGCGCTGAAGCCGTGAGTAATTTTGCAACGCCTAAGGCCGCGATGCTGTCTGCTTCCGGAATATCGCATTAAAAACTGAATCCATGCCGGTCTGCCTTATGTTTTCCGTCGTACGCTATTTCTAAAAGAAAAGTCTCAGTTTATTCTTCATCTGTGCTGCCTCGCAAATGCTAGTTCTGGTACGTTTACCGAGTGCAATTTTGATGCCTGCGACATCATATAAGTATGCATCGCAGAAAATTCTTGTCGACATCAATGTTGAGCGGCACACTTCAAAAGCAATATTAGCGCTGCCTACGGGGAACCCAGACGGCCAGCCAAAAAATGTCCTACTGTAGAACGAGGACATGAGACAGGCTAATATAAAGACATTCCCAAAGAACGGATAATGAAAAATATAATTTTTATAATCTTTCGCAGAATCCGGGAGCTGCTATTGTTGTGCATTATTTCAAGGTAATATTTACACTTCACTTATTGGCCGGCAAGGCGCGAATGTACCCCGCTGCTATAAAAGTGTAATACATCTGTACGGCGTGAGCAGTCAAAAGTCGGAAAGGCCCTCATACCGAGAAGGATGTGTGATCCATGTAGTCCTGATGGTCCGTGTAAGAACCGTAAAAGCTATCAAATCCCCGGAAGGTCGGTGTGTAGTTTGTTGACATGTGCCCAAGATGCCACTGAAAGAAAAGCGTGAACGAAGAAAACTTAAAGCGCTTGTATTCACATTGCGTCAAAAGCGCAACAAGGACGGGACGAAACGGCAACAACAGACAAGTGCTGACTATCCACAGTACGGGCTTGTTTGCTATATCCGTTTTGTCCCGTACTTGCTGCGCATGCGCACCGACTGTCCCTGATTTCCTGATTCCAGCTTTCCTTTTTAAGCGCTTGATTTAGAACCGAGCAAGCAAATTGCAGCATTTCTCTCTTTTCTTGTCACATAAATCATGTGAACCTGGATGGAACAAGAAAGAGCACACAGCCCGTCCTGGTTCCCGCTGTTCATGCCAAGTGAAAGACCAAATGGCGTAATAAGCTTAATTTCTTTCTCTTCATTACTGCAGAGGAATATATAATTCAGCCAGGCTTTGCTTTCGGTCTACCAGGAATGTGGGAGCTCATTTTGTTTAATATAAGTGAGGAAAGAAAAATTGTGGAAAATTGAGTTTGCTTTAGTACTGCCTTTACCACGCCATTCATGTTTATCCTGCTGCTTTTTACTGGCAGCTGAAGGCTTTCGAGGCGTTGTGCTGAGTCATTTAAACGCGTTCATATTCTGTCGTATAAAGCATAGAGCCCTTGTTGCCGGATTAGTCAGAGGCTGTCAAGGTGAATCTACGACGCCAGAAAAACACACAAGGAATATGGACCGCGCGTTGCCCTAAGGACAAGACGGGCACCTTCGCAAGCATTTTTTATATGCCTTTCTTATTAGCGCCGTATGCTATAAATAACAGTTTCTTTTGCTCAGTTATGCTTCGGTGTTAACGATTGCCATTGTATTCGGTGTTTCAGAGAAAGCATAACATGTATCGCTCTCAACGTTGGAAAGGAATTGATAGAAATGACTGCTCAATACATAGCCGTCCGTATCTAATTGAAAGGGAACACAGCACAAGCTCAATCCTCTGAGGAGAATGGTGGCTGTGAGGCAGAAGCAAGATTAGCTTAATACTTGTGTAAGTACCCTTCTGGCCCCGGTTTAGTATTGGCAATAGCTCCAATGAAAAATTACGACATCGTGGAAATGCTCCACGGTAAGCTCTATGGTATTAACGGATAAAAATACTACCAATGCACCACAATGTTCACGTGAACAGGCTGATCAAATTTTGTACCTTTCCAACAGCGTGTGTTTCGTAACCCAATTCCTTCAGGTACTCCGGCAGTAGCTTGAAGTTGAGAGGAAGCCCGAATGGTTCGGCTGCACGAATCTCATCGTGCTGGAGGCCTGGAAAAAAAGAGCACTCAGTACATAGACTGGCATCCATGCGGCATTACAAAAACTTCGTAATACTTGAATTGCGCATCGTCCAGCACAAGTATGCATGAGTCTCATGTATAAGGCTTGGGCAGCAAGGAGCGCTCATCAATTTCTACATTTTTTTGTTGCCCACATTGCGAAATAATTCACGCTTTTATGTTCCCATCGCTTTCGCTGCTGCATTATCATAACTCTGGGGTTACAGGAATATGTTGTATAGCAGGCAGAACACTCTATTCTGAATGTCATTACACAATCATTACACGTCAAGCCGCGCTGCGGCTTGACGTGTAATGATTGAGTTGTAATGACATGCAAACCGCGGGGCGGCTTGACATGTAGGGCTAACACCATACGACGCCAGCCCTCCTGTTCTGTGATCCAGTACTGATGTCAGGATCAACGATCGTAAAAAAAAAACAGGCACCTACAAGCTCGCCGAGCCGGCCCTCCCGCAGAGTGCACTCATAAAACATCGCTGGTCACATTTCTGATGCAGCAACCAGAGACGCCGCTTAAGTATTTTTATAATACAGAACAAAATTAGATTCCGGCGATGATACCAAGCGCAGCGACCCGATTTTGCAAATGTACAACGTGTGGGTGGCAACTAAAAGATCCTATACAACTGAACTCTCGACCCTCGAGACCCTGAATAACAATGCTGATGAGAAAATTAAAAAAAAGCACCGCTCGCCTCGATGCGAACGACCATAGATTGTTCACTGAAGGAGCAGTAAAGGACGCCTGTCTGCCACTTCGAAAGCTTTGACAGTGGCACAAACAGCTTGAAAGGGGAGGTGGCGCATGTGCTAACGAAAACTAGGGCAGACGCCAAGGTGAAAGCGATGATAAGTAGCTGGCTGAAGTGTCAACCGGAAGAGCTTTTTCAGCCGCACAGATTTGTCGTTTATGGATTAAAACTGTAAACTTCAGATTGAATAGTTCTTACAGCCTCTTTACAGTCATGACTTGAGTGACAATGAAACGCGGCATGTAAGTTAGGCGAGCTGTGGGTGAAGATGATATGCCTTGCAAGTGTTCTTCACATTTTAAGAAAAAATTTTATATTCGCTGCTGTGAATTTTTTTAAATGTTTGATATATATATAAAGAAGACTTTTCGCGAGATGGATTAATTTCCAAGACATACAGTAAATATTATGTGGAATACAGATATTCTAAAGACAGGACCAATTATGCAACCACGAATGCTGAATGTAACTTCCTACACTGTGCTCATTTCAGCTGATTTGCACCCGTACAGAAAAGTAAAAATATTTCTGAGTAGGCTTGATTAGCATTCGATTAAAAAATATTTGGTTCTGCAACATCATGAATTACACTGCTAAACATTCGTCATTGCAACGGTTAATGTTGACTGTGATGGCACTTGCCCACATTTTGACACTTTCCCCTCAAATGAGGTGCGGTAAGAGGCGCCCACATGTTGTGATTAACTAGCTACTATCATGGCCAAGAAACACACCTCTCTCTATCAGCAGATATTAACTACAACGTTACCTATGCGGATCGGATAGGTTCCCGTAAGAAGAGCAGCCCTGGATGGCGTGCACAGAGGAGTGACGTAGTAGTTGTTCAGTATGACGCCGTCGCCAGCCATCACGTCCAGGTTGGGCGTTCTGACCTGCGTTGCCTCGTGGAAGCTCACGTCATTCCAGCCCTGAAATGAGACGACATAGAATCACCATGCTGCAGTGAAGAATGGGTTGCTTGTCAGAGAAGAGGGGTGTACTCCGGAGAATTCGAAAAGAAAAGATCTCGGTGCTGTAACGAGCTGTAATTAAGGAGAAGCGTACAGTGTCTCGAAATATGACTTTTTAGAATATTAGAATCAGCGCCTACGTGTTGTTAAGAGACAAGCATCACCTAAATAAAGCGTTTTCTGTTATTTGCCTCTCTGGCTGCAGCACAGCTTTCTAGTTTATGGATTAAAACTGTAAATTTCAGAAGTGAATTGCTCTTACTGGCAACCTCTTTACAGTCATCAGCTGTGTGATACTGAAACAGAGCAAAACTAAAGTGCCCTCATCAGCCTTGTCATAGTGGTTCGTAACAAAACCTTAAAAGGAGCTATAATTGAGGTCTAGATGTGCACACGCTCATAGCCACTAAAGGCCCAACGCAGCCTTACGATGCAGCGTTCAGGCAGGGACCGTTCCTCTGCAAAAGTTGACCCACCAATTAGTAAAGTTAACCCCGCAGTTGTATTAATCGCTTCCTTTCTGCATGCTGTCTGCTAATGGGTTTGAACATGCGGACGGCGTTAACAGTTTATACCACGTGCAGAAGACGCCACTATACATTTATATCTGTGGAAGAACTCCCAACTGCGCAACTTATTGCGACGCCTTCATTTCATTCATGGCCTTGAGCGGAAAGCGTTGTTTTAGCAGACAAAAATATAAGATCATTTTTTCTGCTGAGTGCACGAATGAAGCTTTGATAAGATAGTTCTAGTGGCACTGATAGCGTATATCTTTGCAAATCGCCTCATTTCTCTTCCAGTTTGTATTTTTCGCAACTGAGTATTTCTAATGAATTCAGTTACAAAGAGATTATGCGTGCTTGTCAAATGTTGAGTATTTCGAGAACTGCTGCCCTTAAGATCACTGAACTTTTCGCGTTAATTTTTTTAAGACGCCCTCAACGGGCAGTGTTTTCACATTCCGTTCATTTTCAAATGATTTTAGCACCCATTTGTCCGCGTGATGTTCTTTAGCGTTGTCGGAAATCTAGTATTCCTTTAAGTAAATGGAACGCAAAATCTTGCACACTAACGCACTTCGGTACAAAAAGCCTTTGCATTGTTATTTTTGGCAGGAGAGTTTTCTCGACTTTATAGCTCTCTTATTTGTTTTCCTGTGAACTAGATTTGCGGATTAATTTAGACACCTCGAAGATGTAAGCACCTAGCAGTGCGGTAGAGCATGGCACAGTACTTAGTATTCTGAGCAAGTCAGCCATTTGCGCTGGGTAAAGCTGAGCGGAGCGCGCTTGAAATTAGTGCTGGATAGTCCACTATTTTCCGCACAGTAACAAAAATTGTTGTTTCTTCATACTTTCGTCAATTGTTCAGAGACCCACTTACGAAACGCTCTCAATTTGGAGACAGTCTCAAAACAGACTCAAAGGCCCTCTCTAGTTGGGCAGCCCTGACCAATGTGGGGGTGTGGTAAGGGTTTACCAATTCAAGCGCAGCTTTGAGACATTTTTGATAGCGTCTTTAGATTGTGAGCGCTCTGTAATTAGGCCTAAGATATTCTTTATGTTTGGATTACAGGAATGAATACATTTATTATTGAAACTCATGCGACTTGTTCCATCATCGCTCAATGCAAAAATCAAAGAAGGATACTCACCAAGTCGTCCACAACCACGAGCACGATATTCGGCTGGCTTTGGGCCGCAACAGGTTGATATACCGACGCAGTTATCACAAGCCACACCCAAAAATGAACAAGGCGCGTCATGCTCGATGAAAGCGGCCACGTCAAGAACATGTTGAAGGAAAACATTACCTCAGCAAGAAAATCTATTTTTGCACCTAATGTGACAGAGGGGCTACTCAGAGATAGACATATCATACATGCACGTAGCAAACGACCAACGCGCCCGAGGCACCGCGATGCACTGTCAAGGAGGAGGCCGGATGTTGCATGGGGCTGTAACTCTAGCCTCCATGTACGGTTGCACAGTCCAGAGTAGGTGGCGTGACGCTACGTAGCCTTCCGCGCGGTGGAGAATCTCTGTGCATAGAATACAATATGAAGGATGACGCTAAATACAATAAGGCGAACTCATAAATCCCACATTGAAAAAAAAATTACTTCTATTCAAGGACTCAAGCTGCAGAGATGAAACAAGTATTGTCTTTTTTTCCATTGTTGCAGCAAGTTAGCGCGTACAAGCAAGTCCTTTTTGCTCCCTCCCATCCGTCGGTTGTCTCACGAGGTTATCAAGGCCACAGATATAAATGTATAAAATGTGATTTTTGAGCTCGTTGCTCTCACGAGACCGTCAATATCTTTAGAAGCGCGACGCGCAATTACTCTTCTTTTCTCTAAGTCATGATTTATTTTAGTGCCGCAAAGGTAGCTCTGAAGAATTATCTGCATAGTTGTTTTTAGTGCGCACAAAATGAAGTCAGAAACATTTCTTACAATAATTTCTTTTGTGAGAGGCCGAGCACCACAGTGGAAGAATTGCGCCCATTAAAAAACGATTTTTCAGCCAGCGGTTGTTGGACAGAATCCCACAGCTCTCAGATATGAGGCGGATGAGTAATCAACTAGCCCTCCACTACGGTGATTTATGTTATTGTTTGAAAGTAACGCCTCTTGAGTGCATTTGAGGTGCGATTGCAGCATGGGTGTCTATGTGCCTATCAATATCATGGTGCGGGCTAGTTGGTGAATCATCATGGAAAGCGGAAGCGCGAAGCAACAAGGACGAGAAAGAGGGAGAGAGACGGCAACACAGGACAAGCTATGAACACAAGCTCAGAGCTTATATTGTGTTGCCGCGTTTCTCTTTCGTGCTTGTTGCTTCGCGCTGCGGCTTTCCATGGTGGTCTATGTGTCCTAGAGCACATATAGACACATCAAAGTACTAGCCCCCATAATAAGATTGATATAGTTTTTACCGCATTTTTAGCAGAAACTACACATGGAAGGGGGAAAATTGGCGTTGAAATGCCACTTTCAGGTGGGGCATATATTCATAAAATCACGACACAAATACATCGCTTATAAACGCTGCGCCACGTGCACGTGAAATGATTTTCTCCTTCACATGGTTCCTACCAGGGCAACACATTTTCAGAGCACCAGCTGGAAAAAGCGAACGTTTCCAGGAAAGACATGGTCGTATTCGTACACGAAAAATGTCCGAGATAAACACGAAAAATGCTGGCCCGTGTGGTTTCCCCGCTGTGGCGCCCGTGTCTTGAAGGAAACAGATACAAAGAAACGGTGCGCAAACGACAGAACAAGAATTAGGAAAGAAATCAAAAACGCAAGAAAGCCGAAAAAGCGAGAAACACAGCCATAAAATACTCCTCGAGCTTTTGGACACGAAACGCAAAGGCGCCCGTGTGCTGTGCGATGTCAGTGCACGTTATAGATTCCCAGGTGGTCGAAATTATTCCGGAGCCCTCTACGGCGGCACCTCTTTCTTCCTTTCTTCTTTCACTCCCTCCTTCCTCCGTCCCTACGGCGCGCTTCGGGCGTCCATCAAGTTGTGAGACAATTACTGCCCGATTTCTTTAACTCGAAAACGAACTTTTTTTTTGGAGAGCGCTGTCGAAAGCCGCGACTCTTTTAAGGAAGACCAGCCCAGCTGAGAGCAGCGGGAAAGCGCGGTTCGAACTGCGTACAGGTGCTCCAGGGGGGGGGGGGGGGGCGGGGGGTGTTCTGCTTGGAAAGGAAATGATAGCAGCATCTCCAGACCAAATAAGTCCTCATAGCTGCTGTCTTCAAAGCTCCTGCTTGCTGGTTTTTGTGCAATTTGGATCTACCCAGAACTGGAAACGTGGATGAACTCCGGAGAAGACGACGATTTTGAAATGACTTCTTGGATCATACTGCCGTAATTATCACAATTGCCAATGAAATAATGGTATCTAAAATAATAAATACAAATAATAAATGGGATATACAACGTGATTGCACCTCAGCAGCTAGCGGTCACTGTCCGAAATACCACGCGTGTAACCACCATTGACTTCGCTTTTTTTGCCGTTTATTATCAACTGGTTATTGTTTCTCATTGGAGGCATTTTTTCTTGGCGTCCCAGTTAAGGTATACTAAATTTCTCAAAAAATACCCAAGCTTCCCTCAGACCATACTTCAACGGACTGTATGTGAAGTAACAACCACTATATTTTTTGGTCCGTCTACTTTTCCACTTAGTAGGCGCTAGTAATAAGCTCTTTAAATATAGTTCTAATGCTGAAGCCGGACTTTGAAAGCGTATGAGCGCCACGGATATTATCGGAAGCGAGGTGCTTCGACCAGGCCGTCTTCGCGTAGTGTACTGGCACGCTTTGTGGTTGCGCCTCCAGTAACCTGTGGCGCTTACCTCGAAACCAAGAACAACGCGACCCTTTATTGGGCAGCGCTGAAGCCATGAAGCTGGCAGCATTTTACGATGTGGAAGATACCTACGTTCAGCCACCTTATGAGTATGGCAGTTGCAACGCTTTTATGTCACTCCAAAACAGGCGCTAGATATTCAAAATCATCGCCATCATCATCAGCCTGACTACGACCCACTGCAGGGCAAAGGCCTCTTCATGTCTCTCCGATTAACCCTCTCCTTTTGCCAGCGCTGCGCCCACTCTATCCCCGCAAACTTCTTAATCTCATCCGCCCACCTAACCTTCTGCCAGCCCCCTGCTACGCTTGCCTTCTCTTGGAATCCACTCCGTTACCCTTAAGGACCAGCGGTTATCTTGCCTTCGCATTACATGCCCTGCCCATGCCCATTCCTTCCTCTTGATTGCGACTAGGATGTCATTAACCCGCGTTTGCTCCCTGACCCACTCTGCCCGCTTCCGGTCTCTTAACGTTACACCTACCATTTTTCTTTTCATGACTCGCTGCGTTGTCCTTAAGTTGAGCTGAACCCTTTTCGTTATATTCCATGTTTCTACCCAGTAGGTGAGTACCGGTAATGTACAGCTGTTGTATACTTTTCTCCGGTAGAAGATGGAAGCACTGTAATCACGACACAATCGGGCACACGGAGCATGATTTCACGTGGTATGTTATGTTCTTTGGCGAGCTTTTATTTTTGCAAAAGAAAAGAGCTACGGTCTGACAACCTCGTCGGAAGCGTCCCGGTTGGACCAGTGTAATGGCGCAGTGCAACCTTCCTCGCCACGCTTGAGCATTTTGAGGCGCATTTGAAAAGTTTATGGATTATTGTCCACTTATTTTAAAGTAGGAGGAATGAAAAACAGGCACGTGTAGTCATATAACTGCTGAAAATATTAATTTAGCTTAGGTTGGGAGTAGCGCTTTAGTATTTTTGTCTTGATCCAGTGCACCTATAGAAACCAGCAAGTGAAAACTACTGCTTTCCGTCAGCGATTAACAACATCATGTGATATTTTGGCGCAGAAAATATTTGCATTGTAGAAAGCGCAGCTTGCAACAGGATAAAAAATGTACAAGAATTAAAACTAAAAACGAGGATGCACCACAGACTCGGTGAGCTCTTTGAATGCAGCAACTGCCATTGTCCACTTTTTCATCACGTTCTCGGCATTATCTTTACAAAGCCGATATTATCGAACGGAAAGATCTATGCTGCAATCCATGCGCTGCTATTGGTTTCTTTTAAATATTTGAAAAGTTATTTAGAGCTCTAGCCTCGGGTTCTTCGGAGAACTGAGACTGCTACCCGCGAGATTTCTCATCCCCTCTAAATAAGTGCTTTGCAAGAATTTCGCATTTTCTATCACCCAACGCTCTTTCTTGAAGGCATGGGGCGACAAAGGATGTGAGGGCATTTTTCCAAAGGAGCTACAACTGGGGCTAGTTGGAAATGCATCCTTGAAGGTATTGGTGAGCTCTACCAAAATACGGAAAGGGACGAACACACACGACAAGCGCTTTCTAACAACTGTTTATTATCTGAAGAAGCATGCCTATATACACATAATAACGTCAAATCATACACAGAAGAGGGAAGAGCACACGACGCTGACAAGAGCGATATGAAGGAAAATATATAATAATAAAATATCAACACGTGCCTTTACAACAGCCGAAGATTGCTATTCCTGAGGTGGTTTAATTCGGTTCTCCCTAGCATCACCGAAGGGGAGCTGATACATTGGTTATCTGGAGCAACGTGCATAGCGAAAGCTTCGATAATTTCGCGTTCCCGTCTGTTTCTGGCCCGACCTATTACCTTGGTGTTTTTTAGCATCGGGGTGCATTTGCAGTGTGCGCAATGTGGTGCCAGATTTCCTGATTTTGCTACTTGCTCGCATAATCTTTCGTGCTCTCTGAGCCTCTTGTTCAGGCATCTACCCGTTTGCCCTACGTAGGTTCGTTGACAGCTAAGTGGAATGCTGTAAATGACGTTTTCTTCACACTCTCGATAGGTGATGTCGTGTTTGACGTTGCACCCAGGTTTCTTTTTGTGGTCTTCATTCTCGTTGACCTTTTTGCACATTCCAATGAGCTTATTGGGAGCTGAAAAAACCACCTCAGCTCCGTACTTGTTCGCTGTCTTCCTTATTCTGTGGGAGATGTAATGAATGTATGGCATCACAACGGGGCGTCCCTCATAGCTCGGTTTCTTATTCTTATCGGACCCAGTAACTTCCCTTAGTAAGCATTCTGCAATGCCGCCAAGTAACTGCTCCGGATAGCCACAAGCCCTCAATCGGGAAACCTGTTCAACAATGCTGTGACTAATCGAGTGGGGGCATGATTTTTTTATAGCTAGTTTTAGGCAAGAAGTTGCTACAGCTCGTTTAACAATTTTAGAATGACCAGAATCAAATCGCAACAGTGGTTTTTCTGCCCTAGGCTTATAAGCCCAGCAAGTGTGGTTGTCACTGCAAGTCACCAGCAGGTATAGGAATCTAATCTGGCTGCCCTGTGGGGTTTCAGATGTGAACTCAAGGCCAGGAAAAACACTCTTCCATTCATTAAGAATACCTTCCACGTTTATGGAGTCGGTTAGGCTGTTGGGAAGGCAAAGCAGGTAATCATCAACGTACCTAAAGCAAGCTAAAATATTGTGCGCATTTAGTATGCTCGATATCTTCCGATTGCCATGTGCCAAAAAAATGTCGGACAGCACAGGTGGAGCCGCATTTCAAAGCCACACTGCTCCGAAGTTTGGCGAAATTCCTTTTGCTGATTTTTGCGGGATCGAAGTTCTTTCTTAGTCCTTCCAAAGCCTTACTTCGATACACGCCTCTGTCAGTGACCACGAACCGACCTGTCTTGTCCGATGTCATCAGGCAGAGGCTGTTGTCTGTCAGAAAGGTGATAGTATCCTTTGTCGTGTTGTCTCGTGGCTTCAGCTGGTTAACCTGTCTGATGGTTCGCACTGCTTCAATAATGCATGCGTCTCTTTCCTTGTCGGGCAATCTGTCTGCTATTTCATGAATCCTCGCGAGGTTCTCAGCCGGCCCGGGCTTCGGTTGAAGTGCAAATTTTGGTCCCTTGTCTAGGATGTTGCTGACCTGTTGAGGCAGTGTGCGCCCCGAAGCTGTGGCCTTGTGGTAGAGCATCCGCCTCGCATTCGGGAGGTGCTGGGTTCGATCCCCAGTGCCGCCGGGTACCCACCGGTTTTTAATGGGTACAAGATTTCCCTCGGCCTGGTGCTCGGCTCTTCTGGGTGAGATGCTTGGGAAAAGGGTCTTGACCACAGTTGCTCTGATGGATCAGCGATAAGTTCCGCCGTCAACAACGTTAAATCCGCCTCGTGCGGTAGAAGTCCATTTGTGGCCCTTTTTTTATGACTGCTGCTGCAGGTGATGAAGCCACGTTGGCAGTGACACCACCTTTAGCAGGCACCGAGGTTGTCCGACACTGGGGCTTCGCCCGCGAGGGGCGCAGCGGGGTTTACGGAGCTTCTCCCAAGCGAACACCCCTAATGAAAGTCGGGCGCCAGGCCGGGGGACGCTTGTGCCCATTTTTACCGGTGGGTGTCCGGCGGTGGGTTTCGAACCGACCACCTCCCGCAGCCGAGACGGGCGCCCAAACCACTAGGCCACGGCGCAAATCCGCCTCGCATTCGGGAGGTGCTGGGATCGATCCCCAGTGCCGCCGGGCACCCACCGGTTTTTAATGGGTACAAGATTTCCCCCGGCCTGGTGTTCGGCTTTTCTGGGTGAGATGCTTGGGAAAAGGGTCTTGATCATAGTTGCTCTGACGGATCAGCGATAAGTTCTGCCGTCAACAACCTTAAATCCGCCTCGTGCGGTAGAAGCCCATTTTGTGGCCCTTTTTTTCTCACAAAGTCGGGCAGCCGAAAAGCCGGACTAGCCCATGACCGTAGTGATACTCTGAATCGCTTCTGACGAAGGACCATAGTGTTTGAGCCTGACGCTGGTTAGAGCGTACGAGTCTTGAGTCGAACTCTTCACTGGGGAGTGAAACACGAACCACCTTTGCAGGCTGAGTGGTTCGAAACTGGGTTTGCCCCCGAAGGGGCGCAGCGGGGTTTGCGGAGCCTCCTCCAAGCACACACCCCTGAAGACGCCGGGCGCCGGGCCGGGGGTGGCTTCTACCCATTTTTACCGGTGGGTGTCCGGCGGTGGGTTTCGAACCAACCACCTCCCGCAGCCGAGGCGGACGCCCAGACCACTAGGCCACGACTGCGGTTAGACAGAGGGTTTGCTAAGCAAGCTGTCGTCAACATAACATACCACTGACACATCTGAATTTAAAAACAAAGCAATATGTTATTGCAGCTGCCATCAAAAATATATGGAAATCAAACCACACTATTTATTACATGATCTCACAACAAAAACTGAGCACTCATGGTAAAGAAAGCCCATTGTATAAGCTCTTGTCCAAACTTAAAGTCGCCCTTCCTCTTACAACTGTGCTCAGTGCATAAATTATGGCAGCTACGGGCTACTAAAGGAAGCACACTCTTGTTCACAAACAGAACTACAAAAGCAACATATCCTAGATGCCAGTAAGTACATTTCTCGCTACCTGGCTCCCCAAGGCCAACATTTGCTGCAAGCTGTGAGAAGGAGGCTGGAATTAAACAGCTCGACATGAAGCAAACAAAATAAGGGACAACCCAAACCTTGTTGCTTCAAAATAACACTGGTTTGCAGCCGACATGGCAGCTATGAGAGAAACGAGGTCCAAGATTCAGGCCAACCAAACTAACTTCTCCAATTGTCTTTACACTAAAAGGGCCACAAATGGGCTTCTACCGCACGAGGCGGATTTAACGTTGTTGACGGCGGAACTTATCGCTGATCCATCAGAGCAACTCTGGTCAAGACCCTTTTCCCAAGCATCTCACCCAGAAGAGCCGAGCACCAGGCCGAGGGAAATCTTGTACCCATTAAAAACCGGTGGGTACCCGGCGGCACTGGGGATCGAACCCAGCACCTCCCGAATGCGAGGCGGATGCTCTACCACAAGGCCACCCCGATTTTTCCAGGTTGCATGATCAAAAAATATCAATATCGGGCGGATTGCTGAAACCGCTTGTCACTGCAACAGAATTATGCGAAGGCCATCGCGAATGTATATTCCTGTGGTAGCGAGTGTTAGAGAGTGCGAACAACATAGCACTTCTCAAAAATCACTAGCGCATGATATGGCAATGCGAAAGTTAAGCTGGAACAGGCTCATGCGGAAATTATTTTCACGCGAAAACTCTGATGCCTAGCCATAAAGTCATTTAAAATATAAATTCACGCCAATCTCTTCCTTGTCCGGCTTGATCACCGGCTGATAAAGCGTAAGCATAATCGGATTTGGCCACTACGAAACTCTTATCATTTATGCATCAGCGTTCGTCTCCTTTTGGACAAACTCCAAGGTGGCTGTCTTTCCTCTTGTGCAAACAGTTCTAGATAGCAATTCATTGTCGCTAATTGGTGCTTTATTCTGTTGTCTACAAGTAAAGACTCATTAATGAATCATTCATCATAGGGAGGTATTCGAACGAGCTTGTGATGGATGCCTACATTCGCATTGAGTTAGAAGAAAATCCGCAGCTAAGAGCTTTTTGCGAGCTATAGCGATTACTTGATCGTTGTTGGGTGCACTAATAGCCATTATTTTTTCTCGGCACTTTAGCTTTAAGTGCATTCTGTCGTCTTGAGAGTTTTTAAATACGGCCACCGCGGCAGAGACTGAACCTTGAAGTCAGGCTTGCGGCGGCGGTATTAAGTTTTTCTATATTTGTTCTTTGGTAATTGATGGCGGCAACAAGTGGTGTAAACTGCACTTGTAAAATGTTGCACCGAAACCACACCTACATAAAGTCACACCAAAGCAAAGCTTGTCAGTCTACAGAGCAACGCTACGGACAAGAAAATTAAAAAGCATCCTCAATATGTAACTCTGTACAGCTCATGACATAAACAAGTTGCTGGAATCGCGTGTCCTGCAAACGCAGCATAGACGGAGAAAGCGCGGTTTCCCTTAACGCACACAAAACAGCGGATGATGCACGCATATCAACCATAGAAAGATACAACGTTTAAAGAAAATCGGCTGCACACAGACAGCTAAGTATAAATGCTTGCTATTAGCTGGTGCCAGAGTCTTGAAATATTTACACGCCTCTTGCAAGCTCCTGTAAAGAAGGTGTTGGAGACGTAGCGAATGTACTGGCAAGAAAAGTGACATTTTACGTATATCGCATATTTGTCTGTACAAAATGAATTGCCCGCGTATAGTAAATAAGTGCCACCTTCGCACAGACCGATTTTGTTTGGTAAAACAAACGATGTCTGAAAATCATTCTCTTGCTCTCGTAAAGAGATGCAACCCCTAAATAAACTGTTTGCACTGCAAACTGTTCACTATTTGCTGACTATGTGGCCATCAAAAGCTATAAAAATGGCACCCCTGTGTAAGCCTGCCATGATACGAATCACTAAACGTAAACAAGTCGATCTCTAAAAGAAGGTAATTGGTATAATCAGTCATGTTTGCAGGGTCTAAGCTACATTCCGCAAATATTCTCAAAGAAACATTCCCAAACAGCACTGCAGTGTCATTGCACCTTCCATAATAAACGGGTCAAACTTCCAGCGCAGATTTGTAATAAATAGCGTTCCTTTGGTGACAATTCTCTCTTGTGATTAAGAATCGCAGATAAAGTTTCATGTTATCACGTTATGGCGAAACTTGGAAGTCTCTGCGCACCTGCATGAGTATCAACATGCTTGTCACTACCTCGTAAACGTCACCGATCTCCCAACGGTCGTCACGGGGACCTTCTGCCGGTTGCGTCTATACATCTCGTCTTGGACATCGTTGCTTCCGAGTCGCCACCATGTCTAGCACGCCTTTCTTTTCTCAAGGCTGGGTGAGCCAACGGTTTGGTCTTTGCCCGGACAGGAAAACATGCGTGCCTTTGCCGAGCGATGCCCTGCGGCCGGCAACGTCCTCGGACGAGCGACGCACGCTGAAGTCAAAACACGATTGCTAACATCGGAAATGGCTCTCCGAATTACGACACGTGAGAAACAGTGAGCTCACAGGAGAATCGTGGCTTTGTCTCGTGGTCGTCAAGAGGCTGGGGATTCCTTCCGAGCGACTGAGTTTTATCGAAATTCATTCTTGCGATAAGGACGGGTCAAGACACGTGCTTGTGACAACTGGCTCACGAGTGTTTTGGGCAGTTGCCCAGATGCGGTACCGCGATAAGCGGTGACGTTTCATCGCGGAGGTGGGGCATGGCCTTGTGGAACGTCATGAGTTCGCCTTTTGGGGTCTTGCCTTGTGTGGAAAGAGCTTAAAAGTTGTCGCAGGGGCGTGGAATGCGTAAGTGAAGAAGCGTGAACAGGTGATTTTGTAACTTACCCAAGCGAATTCATTCTTCCTCTTCCAACAATGACTAGACTACGCGTTCGAATCCTTTCCTCAGCGGTTACTACTACTCTTTTGATATAAGAAGCGTAGTTGCCATATTAATGGGCTCGAAATGTGTAAGTATTTAATTGCCAAAAACCTCCACTCACCTTAAACTTTCCACTAACGTGATTCCCACTGTGCAGAGAAACAGCACATTTTGAATACTGTAGGCTGTTGCGTAAAACAGAACATTCCCCTGATTCATATGTCTAGTGGTAGCATACGAGATGCTTGAGGATACGACAGAACTTTGAAAATAAGTTGGTAAGAATGACCATAACTGCACTTGGATATACCGAGCCTTCAGGGAAACAGTAAAACGTGCGTAGAAACTTACACGAAGGATGAAAATTGAAAATTGACGCAATTTATGAACCAGGATTTGCGTCTGTTTAGTTTGTGACAGTTCCTAATGCATTATTATTGCACTAGCAGGTAACCCCCCCCCCCCCCCCCTTCCGCACTGATTTCAATTATGAGCAACAGCTTCTTTGTGCCTTTAAAATGAGCAGTAGACTACATGTTCAAGTAACGCCTAAAAAGAGAGAGTTTTGAACTATGTCTTGCCATAGTAGACAAGAAGAGCAACCTACAAATGACGCAGGAAAAGTGGTTTCATATGAGATTCCTCAGCGCAGAATGTCTGCCCTTTTATTACGTAACGATGATTCCCCGTTTTAGCTGAACGTCACTTCCGCCAGCCTGTTTTTGTTATTTATCTGAAGAGCTTCTCCGTCGCTGCTACCGCGTGCTGCTGACAAAATTACTGCGCAGTTATTACCTGATTGCTTTTAATTGCCCAAACTTCATTCACGAGGTGTTGTGTTCCTTCCTGTAGTCACGAGTTCATTATCACTACGGAGTACGTTATCATTCTAAGAAACTACGCACACCTGATCTGAAAACACCTTAGGCAGCCTAAGCTGTCTACGTCAAGAGAATAGGGTGAGTTGTCCTCATGTCTCGATCATGTTTCCTCACCACATTCCAGCAATTTCGCCATGGGTTTCACATAGAAAGCTTCGCCTTTCAGGTCTGAAAGTAAACAAGGTGTGGCGTGATTTGATGAGTTCAGAAAAGAAACGTCCGTAGCCATTACGTTGAAATCACGGCACCACAAAATGATTCCTTAGAATAATAACTGAAGTACAACTAGGCTGGAAGCA
Source organism: Amblyomma americanum (assembly GCA_030143305.2). Classification (NCBI taxonomy): domain Eukaryota; kingdom Metazoa; phylum Arthropoda; class Arachnida; order Ixodida; family Ixodidae; genus Amblyomma; species Amblyomma americanum. Next base: position 157,107 of record JARKHS020026893.1, read on the forward strand.
TTGCTGACTTTGACGAACACTCGTTTCAAACAATAATGAAAATTGACTGCTGAAACACTATTCAATGGAGGCAATAAAATAAAATTATAATCTGTTTCTCGACAATAGTTTATAGACTCAACTTTAAGATTGGCATAATTTCAGCCGAGATCATGAGCGGAAATGTCACGCGTTCTTATAAAGATTCGAAGAAATAGGATAAAAATATTTTTTAATGATTTATTTCAATCGGTATTTGAACATGATGATGGGTTGAGAGTAAAGGTGCCGCTTGGCAAGGTTGCCACCTGAATTAGAGCAAGCGGTTGGATTTGACGTCACTGGTGTCACTTTAGGAAAGATACGTTCACTGCATACTTCCACGTTTCCGAGTGCAGTGAAAAAATATATAACAAAAACTGTAACTAAAAAGCATAAGTCTTGTATTAAAAAATCTACAAAACCGCCACTGCGGACAGATAACTGGTTTTAGGGTCGCATTGGGTTGTAGTTTTTGAAATTCAGTGCAATTAAATTACGCTTACTTCTGGAAGCAAATTATTTAGGCCTGTGGGAATAAAAAGTAGAACGAAGAACTGAAAGGCAAACTGACTACCCCATTAACCTAAATATAGAAACAAAATGTGCAAATTTTGCTAGGAGAAAAAAAAATAGTGCAGCACGGTTTATAAAATGCTGTTCTATTCACGCAGAAAATAAAGAAAAGTAAGCGGTGAATCATCAGTAAAACACACCGCGATGCAAGTGCGAGGGCTCGTGCCTTCTGTGGTTGACCAAGCGCAGGAAGAGCTGGCAGCAATTGTCAATGGAAAACATGTCTTACGGGGCCTGCAGCGTTCTATAGTTGCTATTGTAATATAACGGTGTTATTGATAACATATGTTGTTGACGATGACTCATCTTTCATAATTAATCCCCGTGTCGTCAGGAATTTTAAAGAAAGAGCTTAACTGAGTGAGTGAAAAGCTCTATGGATCTCTAGAGTGTTCGGCGCCAAGTTCAACGGGAGACTCTCTTATTCAAGGGCTTCATTCGACACGGCTCCACCACATGCCATGTCACCATACTGGACATCGTCCCCCAAGACTTCGCTGGACAGCAGCGCCTCCTACTGCTTTACTGGGGAATTTGTATGTGTGGGACTGTGGTGATTATCTGACAGCACTAAGACGTGGGCCTCGGTTTATGGTTGGATTGAGTTTGTTAGAAAAAAAAAGTTTTAAGAGAGCGTCTATGAGCAGTTGCCTCCAGTGGACCAACGATTGCTGCCGGTTTTGTTTTGAAAGAGGGTAGAGAAAAGCTTCCTGGCGCCTCCGAGTAGAACCCATAGGTTTATGGCCCTCACGTTCAGACACTTGAATTGTCAAAGTCGTTTCCTAAACATTATGGCAATCTGTCACCATTGAAGCGGCTTCATTGCATCTAAAGTTTTGGAAAGTGCGCGTTATCAGAAATGTGGGACTGCTTTTAGCTAGCACCGCAAAGACTTGCTGCTCATGGCGCTTAGATCGGAGAAGATCCTTTCTCAGGTTTATTTAATCCCACAGGAAACGGAGTGTTTTTCTTTCAGAGGATTTAGGCTATGTTATGGGTAAACAAATAAGGGTAAGGAAGGCAAAAGGTGTTATGCACACCTGAAAGAGGCCTGTCCTCACAAAACAATAACAACAAGACACGGTGAGATATTTCAAGGTGGTCTGTGCAACATGAAATACGTCAGTATATACATTTTCGCCCACAAGATCCAGGGTATTTGCTAAATAGAGGGAACAGCAATATTGATACCGTATCACACAACAGAACAATTGAAGGATAACTGAAAAGAGCGTGCCCATGAATTATGTGTAATGCTCACAACGGCGGTAAAAGGAAACAAGCAGGCGATTCCACGAAAAGTGCAAAGAAATAATAAATGACTAATAATTGAGCAAGAACTGTAGGTAAGAACCATCGAAACAGCAGTGCGTGAGTCAAGACTTATCTTTAACGATTTGACTAGTACGATACTAGTGCAGCAAATGGCCATAAATGTGACACAACAGCAATGACTTTCGAAAACAAGCCTCTCAAAATCGTCTCACTGAAAGAGAAATTTTAAATAGGAATTTTGTGCTGTTGAAGCTAGGCAGCGGTATCTAAGCGTATGGCTGTTTAAAGTGTGAACGTTGTATCGTTACCAGTGAAGCAAGTGAAGGTAATACTCGGACGCATGTGGAATGAATACCCTTTGGATGCTGAGGCGCATATTAGATATGAGTGCTAAAACAACCGCTAAACATGTGTGTTAGCGAATCCTAACATTGCTGACATTTTTTTTTACTTGGTCTACCTTCCTTACAATGCAGAATCAAGAGAAGATATTTAACAATATTTGAGTGCTGCATTAGAAAGCATTTCATCGCTTTCGAGAGTCGGCCGCGCATCCACTGAAATTGTTGCTACCAAGCTATTTCTTTCTCACGGTGCGGATGTAATCGGTGAACTCCCCCACCACTTCCAGGTTCTTCCGATCTATCGTAAGGTGTATTAGGGTGGACAGCACTGCAGGTTGCTAATCATTAATATTGTACGAGCACAACTCAAAGGGCACAAAAAGAGGTAGAAAACACAGGAGCAAATGATTTTTGAGGAAGGCAAAGGTTTGATGCTGTCTTTCATCATTTGTGCCACGTGTGTGCCACACGCACAGTATAAATGCCATCGTAAAGATTTTTTTCCACTTCAGATACTCAATTCTTCAGATACCTTTGAGTTTTTCTCTACCTGATGCTCAAGCCTGCCGGATAGCCTAACCCTTTGATCTCCTTAGCCATGTGCCGTAATCTACACCGAGCTGTTCAGGCAAATGCACCGAGCAAATCTCAGATTTACATAGCACTTAAAAATCGAACGCGTAGTTTTATGTCTCCAAGTTTTAGCATGATTCTTGCAGCCATAAACATAATAATAAGAAGGAGATTCCGTCTGTATACCTCGCTCTCATTCAAAATAACGTTTCCTTCATCCTCCTAAAGGAAATGCTCAGTCGCATTGTTTTTTTAAACCTTTACAAAATGTCTTCTAAAATACAATGATGGTAGTTTTGCGTAGTTAGGTCAAATGCGCATGAGCTGCTCGAGCAGTCCGGTTTTCACTTTGGTTCCGGTCACCGATTCAGTGTTCATGGATGGCAGTTCGAATAGCGATAATGGGTTAATGTCTATATATGCGGAATTGGCCATTCTCGGCATTCATAAATCCCTGGGTGTCTTCCTGCCACTCCTGGCGAAGTGGTGCAGTGGTGCAGCGGTCAAGCGATGCGCCACTGCCTTCCTGATGCAGGTGCTGCCATTGATGGGATTTGGCTTGTCTGGTTTGGGTTGCGATCCAGGTTGCACTTCGCGAGCAGCCTCTCACGATTAATTGAGCTGCCGCCTGACACGGTGGCCATTCTGCCCACCTGCGCACCGAGTAGTAGGTAACCTGCCACAAGACTGTCTTCAGACAGACAGACGGACGGACGGACGGACGGACGGACGGGCAAGCAGACGGGCGGGCGGGCAGGCAGGCAGGCAGGCAGGCAAAAATTATGGTGGGGCAAGAAAAAAGATTGAAAAATAAAGTGCCCCAGCCCGTGTCACTAGGTATAACGAGCTTAATCCAATGTAAGATAAATGATGAGGGATTGCTCCAATAAAGAATTTTGCATTGCAGAAAAAAAGGGTTTCTACTATCCAGCTCTACCGCCGCCACGGGAACGAGCCAGGGAATCGACGGATTTATTTTATTTGTATACTATACATTGTGATTAAGTGAGCTATATACAGAGTATCTTTTCTAGGTGATTATGTCAGTATTTAGATGATATGATGGAGTAGGGTAACACATATCTTCCTGGGCTGATTTTACAATTAAGGTTTTAATCTAATTGAAGGCCTGATGTGGTAATCTTCTGAACTTGTCTTGTTCCTGGTTTGTTGGCCAGTTGTCGTAAGAGGGGGTAGATGGTGACGAGGATTGATGTTCCTGGCGGGTTCTGAAATACTGGTAAAGAAAATTTTAGTGACCCAGTGGTTGTAGAACGTTCATTTGGGCGAGTTGGTATAGATGCATCTTTAGTAAAACAGCGCGAACAACGTAGGACAAGATGAAGGAGGACACAGGACGGGCGCTGTGTCCTCCTTCATCTTGTCCTACGTTGTTCGCGCTGTTTTCCTAAAGATGCCAGTGGTTGTGTATTGGTGAGTTTTTTGGTTGGTCTGGTTTCCTTTGGCCGTTTATTCACTCCTTCTCCTTCCTCTCTTTCTTCCTTCCTCCTTACTCATGTTGTCAGTTCCAAGGAGAGAACGAAAGAGAATATATATATATATATATATATATATATATATATATATATATATATATATATATATATATATATATATATATATATATATATATATATATATAGCAGACAAGTCAAATGAAGTGAGGGGCTCGTTTGACAAACATATTAAGGAAGCCAACAGTCACCGAAACCAAGGTGCATACGGGAATGTTTCCATCTTTTTTTTAATATCTAGTGCCAATCATTTACTTTTTTTAAAGAAAATTACTTATCAAGCATGACAAAAACAACCATGCCGCTGATGGGATCCGAACCCACGACCTCTGAATATCGCGTCCGGTACTCTTAACAACTGAGCTACGGCGACGCCTGTGCAATCTGCTGCTTTCGTGGGTATTTATGTTTTGCATGTAAGCGAACCTTGAGAGTGTTCACCAGCGCCACCCTCGTCCTGTTGGCTTCCTTAATATATATATATATATATATATATATATATATATATATATATATATATATATATATATATATATATATATATATATATATATATAAAGAAAAGAAAGAAAAAAGAAAAAAAGGAGAAAGGTTATCTTTTGGTGTTCGATGTGGTTGGGGTAGGAATATCATTGGAGGTACGTTTCCTGATTTTGGTAGATGTAGCGTTTTACGGTGTGCCTAGTGGTGAGTGTTGTGTGTGGTGTTTTTGAATGTTAAGGTTCTCGTCGTACCGGATTATAGTGTGTCTAAGGCGAAGATGCTGTCTGTTATTAGCTGTTCGTCAAGGATTTCAAGGTCCAACCCTCAGGGTTCTTGCTTTGGAATATGGATATGATGAGGTTGATGGTTAGGGGTGGTGATGAAATGAATGACAGGAAAATTGGTGGTATGAGTTAGACTGTGTGGAGAGGGGTGGGGAGGAGTGAGCAAAATATATGGCTGTTAGTTTTTTATTGAGAAGGTATTTTGTTAGGTTTAATTTTTTTTTTTTTTCATTCAAGGAGAGGGTAGAGGGTGTGGTTTGATGCTTGACTAAAGCCGGTCTCTTGCCAAGATTGTTTGGTCTTCTTGAGTTGTTTGGCCTTCTGTCGTAATTGAAGATCAGATAGACAGACAGACAGACATGCAATGGTTAAATGCGGGGAATGGCATTATTAAGTGCTAGCGTACTAAAAAACAACGCTAACCTAATATGACATATTTACCATTTTTCAAAACATACAAAGCCATCAGTAGCTAACATTTGATAATATTAGATATTAGTGATCGATCGAATTTTTGCCAGTGGAGTGAGAATTTTCATTTTGTTCGTAGGAAAGCCCTGCCGAGCTTCACTCACCACGACACAAATTAATGGAGACTCCGTGCACTCTCCTATCTGTTATGGAGTAATAATCCCTTTTATACCGTGATTGCATTCGGTTTTGTATTACTTGGTTTACAGCAGTTGTAAGTTCGAGAGATGATTCCTCCCCGGAGTGAGAAGCAGAAAAAGGAAGCGGAGAGGTGCGTCGCGAGGAATAAGTCTTTGGAGTACTTTGGCGGCGCCGCAAGCATGAAGGGAAAGGAGCATGAAGTACATTGTGCCTTAGAGAAGAAAACGCATGACAATACAGATGAACCACTGAGCCACGAGGGCGGTTAGAACGACGCAGGAAGGTGAGCACCTTTGTTTATGATTGTTCGTCATGAAAGTCATGTCAATGTATTCTTGACGATGATCTACCATCACTAAATTGACTCCACGCGCATTGGCTCGTTGTTTTTCATCTGGGAAGATTTTCCATCATTAGCGTGATGCACTATCCCAGAAGCATCTACGCAGTTAGAGCTTGACTAATTTTAAAATTTTTGGCGTCATTATTTAATTTCCGAGGACGCGTTTACTTCATAACAGTCACGAGTGCATTATCTACAGGAAATTCGTCACCTTTCCAAGAAGCTGCGCACGCCTAATCTGAGAACGCCTTAGGCGACCAAAGCGTTTGTCCTGAAAAAAAAATGGCGGAAATTGTTTTCACCTCTAGTGGGTGTTTCGTCACTGCATACCGACGGTTTCGCCTCGGGCTTCCTGAAGCAGTCTTCGCCCTTGGGCATTAACACTAAACAGGGCGTGGCATGTTACAACGTGTTTATAAAAGAATTGTGGCGTCTACCTTTGAGGTGCATCCAGGCGGCCTAGAGAACTCCTTCGGCATCGATAATTAGGATTGAAGGAACTACTAACTTAAATGAATGCACATTCATAAACAATATTTACAATGGAAACATGGGCAATAGCCTAAAGAAGAAGAAAGAAGAAGTAATAGGGCCTTTTTGTTCTGTCAACGAGGAGCCTTAGAAAATCAGCCGCATCAAAATCAGCTCAAATATCTCGCTTTTTAACCACGGTCATAAATGTAAATGTAATGGGCCCTCAAAACTGTGATTATACTCTAGAATTCCCGGAAAGCGACTTCGTTTTTACTTTCGGATTTCAGTTCTTATCAGAGAAATTCATCTTCCGAGCGCAGTTTTAATCGCGATGGGTGCATCATTTGACAGAAGATATCTCCCTAATTTGCCTTCAATATTTCTGTATTTCGTCGTGTGGTACTTAATAAAACCTGCAAGATACGGTTCAAAATAAACATGAAACAGAAAAGTGGTACGTTCGATCATTGCATGCAGCTGACGCATTAGTCAAGCTATATTATCTGCGTGGCCAGGCTTTGGCACAATTATTTATTTTGCTAGCATTCAGGTAATTGTACTGATTTCATGCGAACCATCTGGTACTCAGGTAACACCACATGGCTATACTCTTTATCTTAAGTCCGCTGTGATTTTGCTTTTATAACGTTTCTTCCTCAAAACTGTGTCTAAGGTTATCTCTTGCAGCCGAATTTACCAATGAACGAGCGTTACTTATTTTTGTTTTAATTTAGAAGTTCCTCTAGCTGGCCCATCTATAAAACCCAAAACAAACTGAGGCTATATAAATGGCGACTACATTAACTCGCTGCAGGTTTCAACTTCGTTGGCTGGCTTTCGCGCAATCGTGGACGTCTGAATGCTAGTCCGTCTCGCACATGCACAGAGCACGCATATTCTTATGGGACTGAGAAGGACAACAAAAGGAGAGAGAAATGCTCCCAGCTTTATTTGAAACAGGTGTCGAGAATTAGGGCACGTGGATCCTGTATGGCCCCCATGTGGGGGCACCTCCTGGGCCCACGAAATGAGTGAAATTTGAGTGGTCTTGTCTGGCGGGTTGAGGTGTTGTTCCCATCTCTTTGCAGAGGGAGCCGGCAGGAGGGCCCTTGGGGGCGCAGGATGCTTGCGGCGGGAAAGCAGATGTAGCCTGCCGATGTAGCGGCATAGGAAAGGCTATAACAACGCAAAATATTGCACGACTAGACAGTGCACACCTCCCAAGCTTCGATAAGAGGTCAAGTATGGCCGGCCGTCATTGTTCCACCTGCCTGTACAATATTATCAAGGCATCTTTTGAATTGAATTCTGCACAAATGGGCTTGTTTAAAGCTGACGCAAAACTGCTTATCCAATTCGTTGATACTACAGTCGGTTTAGAGAACTGTAAACTAGCCATTATTGCCAATACCAAGAGTTAATTTTATGCAATATTAGGGATCTGGACTTGATTTGCTGCACAGTTTGTTACGTTTTCTTACAAAGTATTGGTTTGCTAATAGTAACATTTGGCAGCGGCCGCAAAAATTCTATAAAGCTGGCTATTTAGCTACAAAACACGTCTTAGCTTTGTTCCCCAGGTTTCGTGTCGTCGTTGACGGCTGCTGTGGTTGCGATCCTGCAAAAAGACCGCCGAGGATCGCTCAGGTTCTGGAGACAACCTCGGACAAATTTTTTGAACAGATGATTATAAGCAAAATTGGTTTGTTGCGTTTTTGATTAGTGATGAAATTTGTAGCGGACTGTGTGGAACAGTCTTGAGTGCTAGCCGCTTCAATGGCTCAGTGGTTAGGGGCCCTGCTGCTGTCCTGAAAGCCGGAGGTTCCCCCCCCCCCCCCCGCCGCGACACTCGCATTTCTACGGAGACAAAGCCCTAGAGGCCCGTGCACTAATGCCCGATTTACATACTAATGGATTGCAGTGCGGCTTCTAATCCTGGTGAAGATGGTCAGTACGAAGAGTAAAATATCCAGTAAAAGTTGTACTACCATACGCTAATCTCGAAGATCGCGAAGTTGCCCTTTAAAAGCGCCAGTGCATATGCAGTCATGGGTGGCAACAACATTCTGTGCGAATGCAACAATCGGAAAAGAATAATGTGGACGAAATCTATATCTTGCGCATATCGTCCCCATATCGTCCATAGCATATCGCCCACAGCATATTGTCCACACTAAGACTAGTGTAATCACCAAGAAAATTTTCAGCGCACTGGAATGCTTCATGAAAGGACAGACAAAATCACAGGCCGTCAATTTTGAATTCAAAGCGCTTTATTGAGTCGGCGGGTCAAATGCAGCGAGAATTAGGGATTGCAGTTTAATAGTGGCCGGTGGCCCGAAGCAGGACAGTCAATGCATTCTAGAGACTTTGTGTGCAATACCGCTCACGCATCTTTGTCATGTATTGCTCTCTTAACGGTGGAGATACTTCTCGGCTAGCCCATTATCCTGCACGTGCATCGACAAACAACCACGTGCTACGATGCGATTTAAGCAAATAAAGGGAAGTGAGAATGTTTCTCGATCGTTCCATCGTTCTTAGTGGTTCATGTCGAATTCGGTTACAAAACATTAAAGTTCATCCTTGCAGTTACAGTTGCAAAGCTGGTTGGTTTTTAGTTGTCGCGGCTGGAGGTACGCGCGAACGTGAACCCTCCTTCCTTCCGCTTCCTGTGCAAGGGTAGTAATAAACTATGCGCGCTCCTAGACTGATGATGATGATAGTTAATGTTTATGGCGCAAGGGCATCTGCGGCCAAAGAGCGCCATGGCACAAGGGGGCTTTGATTTGCTCAAGGTGGGGTCAAAGACACACTTCCCAAGCATTTCACACTGTTTAAGCCGAGCACCAGGCCAGGGGAAGCTTGTACCCATTGTATCGCTGGTTGGTACCCGGCGGCAGTGGGGATCGAGCCCCGCACCTCCCCGCATGCGAGACGGATGCTCAACCAATAGGCCACCGCTGCGACAGCGCGTATTCCTCCGGCTGGATGCATGGAGGAATAAGTGCTGTCGTGTTCCTTTGTATGAAGCCTCTGGTTACACGCTGCACAAAGCCCTCAAAACGCCAAATAATTAATGAACCAGCGCGGCCACACGCGGAATCGTTCCTAATCCTGCGAAGCCCTCCGGCGCATTAGACGGACCCGCTACCGATTAACCTTCGAGCCAGATGAAAAACGGGGAGTATAAGCTCAGCAGCCTCATTTACATGAAAGCCACAAGCGCTGGCTGAGTCAACCTCCTGGCTAAGCGAGGTCATCGGAACTGGATAGCTGTGCATTTGTATCTAACAATGTTGGTTTGTATGAACTCGACACTAAAAAACCAGGACAGTCGTGGCGGTGCGACTTGCACACCGGCTTGTGCCCTTCCCTAAAGACATACAATGTGAAGGATTAAATGGGAATATTTTTTGTTAAGTTAGTAACTGGGAGGCGACGCTTACCAGCGAGTCGTCTAAGGTAAGGTAAACAGCATTTATTTCAAAGTGCGAATCTCACGATAAAAAAAATTCCTGATAGTATGTTGATTTTTTTCAGTACGCCTAGTCTTTCCATTATTGGAACAGCAACGGCTCGGCGCTAATATTTTTCTCAAAGAAATAATGTGCATCACTGACCTTCAACACAAGGGAGCACCTCGTGGCCTGTCATCTCGACTCTTCCTTGCCAACGCGAAAGTAACTTTTTCGTCACTGAATAGAAGTCGAGCAGTTTCACAAGAATTGAGAGTGGATCCAGTTTTCCCAGCGGTAATTGAAAGGGCAGCCAATTTAAATGAGATAGAAGCGAAGGCATCAGCCTACTGAAGCACAAAGCGTCGGTCCCGTAGGCCCCTTGGCTCTAAGCAAGCAAGGATATACAATTTCAGGCGTAGGCGCTCAGCAAGGAGCTCGTAGATCTGGAGCCAGTAGCCATCGTGATCAGGTTTTCGAGAACTGAAAAAGCGCACAGGCGATCCTACGGTGTGATGCAATTAATCTGCCCAATCGAAATAGAAATGATAGGCGTAACGTTAAGAGACAAGCGGGCCGAGTGGGTAAGGGAACAAATGCGGGTTAATGACATCCTCTAGTCGAAATCAACTGGAAGAAATGGGCTTCGGCAAGGCATGTAGTGAGAAGGCAAGATAACTGCTGGTCCTTAAGGTTAACGGAGTGGATTCCAAGAGAAAGCAAGCTAAGCAGGGGGCGACAGAAAGTTAGGTGGCCGTAAGGGATTAAGAAGTTCACGGGCATATGATGGGCGCAGCTAGAAAAGGACAGGGTTAATTGGAAAGACATGAGAGAGGCCTTTATCCTGCAGAGCCATAGTAAGAGACAAGGGCAACGTACTTATTTCATCGTGCAAAATCCTGTTTTGTGGAATTGTAAGTTGGCATTTTGCAGAAAATATTTGTGAAACCACATTCTATCGGGACGTATGCGATTCGCGAGAGAAGGTGGCAGTCATATACAATATAAAAGACAGTGCCTGCAAACAGATTCTATAGTGCATGAAAGATGAATTATTCTGTGTTATCGGTCTCCAGCAGCTCACACAAATAGGTTCAGGCTATAGGGCACAGAACCGTTCTTGCCTCTATCATTACGCCACTAGGCCTTTATGCTCATTTTAGGATCGTTAGATGAAAAAAACCTCTTGTTGGAACGAAAAAAAGGCACCTCAAGAATTCTCGTGGTAACAATTAGGCGATCGCTGAACATAATCTACCGCACGATCTTTTCACAGCATACTGCTGCAGAGTTGAAATGGCAGTCATTATGACCCGGTGAAAACTTACCCTGAAGTTCGGCAAAATGAATCGGTAAAATTGCGAACGTTGCTACTGAACGGGGAAGTTGGTTCTAGACGAGTACATGAAGAATACATCGTTTTTGACGAGTTTAGATAACGAAAGGTCAATGACGCATGGTGGCATGGGCAGCTAATGCAGGGTAGAGAGGGCGGGCAGGTGTATATGCGCGGGACGCATATATATATATATATATATATATATATATATATATATATATATATATATATATATATATATATATATATATATGCGTCATTGACCTTTCGTTATCTAAACTCGTCAAAAACGATGTATTCTTTATGTACTCGTCGAGAACCAACTCAAATGCAACTCAAATGCAACTCAATGCGCGCAAATACAATATCAGCAGCTCTGTCTTGGAGGCACAACGTTTAAAAAGAACTATCGGCACTCTGTTACTGAATGCTGTGGCCGCGAAGAAAGAGGCTTCCTTTCTGTCATTATGAGCATCTTGTACTTATCTGGGGTGTAGGGGGAGGGGGGCAATTTCGTTTTCCCTCGAGTTTAGTTATGAGGTGTATGACACTATACCTGCCGCTGTCGAGGGAAATGCATTATCTCTGCCCTCGTCTCCATCCTTGCCCACCTGCTCGGCCTCTGGCAGTTCTATTAGCTGAAGCGCTTCCGTCATTTGCAGATGTTAATTATGTCACTGTTACTGAATTCACGAGCAACGTAGGCCTATCTCTAATACAAGGCCACCTAATAAGCTAGGAAAGCCTAGACTGCGGCCCAGACTGTACTGCGGCAGCACAAGCCTCAGTATAGTGTGAGTGTAGCAGTACTCGCTTTCAATATCTCCCTAGTGCCTACAAGAAAACTTCAAGAGAGGTGCTTACATCTGTCCGACATCTGAAAAGTTAGTGCACAATGCTGTGCCCTCGTGGCTCCAACTTGGGCAAATGGGGGCTTGGGCAGTACTGAAAATGCGCACACGGGACACCGGTGGGGAAGGTTTGGCAAACCTAAATGCAGGCTTTCGGTAAAAGCTACATCGTACCGACACCGGCATAATAAGACTAACAAAGGCTCAAAGCAAATGTTTGCCCTATGGACTAACGACACCAGTGAAAAGTAGACTGATGGGTGACTTTGTGGGCAGCGCACAACGGGCCATGAGGGTGTTATGGGGAGACATATTTCGTAATCCGGTCACTGCTCGAAATGAGGCCGTAATGGCCGATTTGTGGGCAGCCCATGGGGCCCATATCGGGCTTAGTTACGCAGGCCACATTGTTCCCGTGTGGCCAGCAGACATAAGCCATACAGTGCCCTCCACCCAATAGCCAGCTTTGAGCTGCATGGTCCTGTTGCTAAACTGTACAAATCAGATACTCAGAGCAGTGAACCACAAAAGAGAAAGGCAAAGCACTACAAAGAGGAGAATACTGCAGAACTACAGTTTGAGACAGTAACATGCGTATTACCTAAGACTGAAACGTTAGTGGGTTTTCTCGTCCAGCAAGAAATCACGTGGCTAAAAAACGCTGTGATACCTTTATTTGCAAAAACCGCTGTCACACTGATCAAGCAGAATGCCTGCTTTATAACTGTGCTTACTGAGGTGGCAAGACGGTGTGAAGATTCTTGCAGTAGGGCTCGTAAAGCACAACTTGCTCGCCCTTGCAGTTGACATTGTACACGCTTGAACACTCTGTAGGCACCTTTGCATCCACAGTTTCCTCTGTTTGAACCAACTGACATCCTGCGGGGATAATGAAACAAAAAAAACAGCATAAATTGCTGCACCATTTTTTAAAGTAGAAAAGAGATTCACAAGAACATTTCGCGAAATTGCTTTGACGGAAATGTCTAGACATAGTATTGAGTTCGGAAATCACAAGTAACACTGATCACCAAGATTTTGAGAGCAGCAAATAGCTGCCTCCGCCCGCAAGCTTGGGAATAAACATGCAGTAGCAGCACCTACAACAATCTCGAAAAAGTTGATAATACTGTTCAAAGTGTATTGACGCAAAAAAAAGCACAGAAATCTGCATAAAGTATCGAATTTCAAGATTTGGTATCCAACTTCGCATACGGGCAATGCTCGACCATTTCATTTTCATGTCTAATTGCAAAAAATTCTTTACCTGTGGCTGACGTAGCCTGCACTACTGACAAAATGAGCAATTTACAGTTAAGAGTATTAAAGTGGGGTCATTAGGGGGCAAGAATATTTTTTCGCTTCCTAGCGGCTTGTATATTTTAACACTAACCTCTAAGAACACTTACCTTTGTTTCCGTTGTCAAGGTCTTCGACCAAGATCAGACAAGTTTTCCGCGGATTGATGTACATCAGTTTTCGAAGCGTGGCGGGGTATTCTGCGTATTCAGAGAAACGACGATGTCATTTTGGCAAAGTGAAAAGTGAGAAAGTTCTTTACTGTCGTCAAATGTTGTTACGGCAGTTCGTCCACTATCAATGTAAAAGAAAAGGTCGGATAATTCATTCGTTACTAAAAAATGCTTGTGTACACAGGGATAATTTCCTACAGAGTAACGTGATGTTGTAAAAGCGGTACTTCTGAAAGTTACTGCCTTAAGAAGCTAGGAAAGAGCTCCAGTCGCGAACAAAAAAGTTCGCGAGTTCATAAAACAAAATGGATAGAAACGTGCTAGGATTTATAACAGCTTGGATTGTTAATTTATGTATCCATTGGAAAAATAGAAAAGCAATATATTCAATGCAGCCACCGCCCCACACCAGTGAGATAAATATAGCAGGGTGTACAGGTCGGAAATCACACACACACACTGGCTTAGACATGCAGTGCATTAAGTGCCCATATCATGCAAAGCGACAGCATCAGACAACCCTACAGGGCACATACGAAGGATTACAACGCAAGAAAAGCAAACATCAGAAACAGTGACAAGCCCGACACGCGCTACTAAGCGTTGCACGCGTAAATCTCTTTCCGCCTTATACACCACGTAAATGTCTCTCAGTTACGGGCTTCTGGCTCTTACCTGTAGAACTAACATACTAGCCTTAATAATGAAGTGACAATTGTAGAACCAGGTTAGTATATTTGACAGCAGGACACTGCAGACATGCTGAATTAAAAACGACTTCATTTAAACAATTGTCAGATTTATTCTCGACTAAATCTTAGCGTTGAAGGAATGGGTGCTAATCAGGTACTAAGTAGCGCCTATAGGTAGTAAAAAGATAAGTGCCGACTTTTTCTTACTACCTTGAAGATGGTGGCAAATGTGTAGTAGAAGCATAGCGAAATGCAGTAAGAGTTAGTGCCTGCCGCATTTAACACCTTTTCATTAGTTTTTTTAGAGTATCCAAAATAGAGGCTAGAGGCAGATGTGTTTCAATGACTGCCAAATTAAGTAATAATTAGTTGAATCGAAGCAATTGTTCAAGAATACATGCCAATCTATATGAGGGACACTGGCAATCGTACGTATCTTTACGTGGTGCTGTCCGCAGTTCGGCAGTCATGCAGACAGCGAGAAAGTTTTCGAAAATAAACTTCATTCAGCGGACCTGGGCCCGCAAAGAATTGAATGACTCGGCGGCGGCGTTACCACCAAGCGCGCACGGTGGTCGTTGAACAAAATTTCTGCCTCTGTCAGCCACGAGCAACTTGAAGTTGACCAGGAACAATCTAGATACGGCGCCAAAGTGATAACCAGAGCGATGTGCAACGTTGTGGAAGCAGTTTCGCGTCACTGCGATCATTCATAATAAACTTGGTCGCACCTCGCGTCACTACCAAAATGGTAAAGTGCCGGCGGCTTTAAGCGGAAGCAACCTACAAAGATTGTAGGTGCTCTTTGTGTGCTGGAAATAGAGGCGAGAAACGGCTTCTATCAAGATTATCGCTAGAAAATCAAGAAAGGGCATCTGGGTAGAGAATCGCGTAGCCTTAATTGAATTTCCGACCGTCGGAATGGCTCCCGACCAATTTTTACGCTTTAAATACGCATCTGGCACAGTTCGATACTGCGTTGCTACAGGCGACTACGAAAATGTTGGGCTCAATGCAGGATTCTATAAACGCCTAAATTCTTCCCTAGTTGTTAGCTGCATATAGAGTATTCCTCTAGAAGATCTAAGAAAATGCGATACAGAGCACAGCAGGAATTCAATGTGCCCCAGTGCTCGAATTTTGCCAAAACAGCGGTATGATTACAGAAGCTACCTGTGAGTCTAGCGTATGCTCTCCGAACGCTGACGCTGTGACATGTGCGCCAAACCCGTTTGCCAAGGGAAGATTTTTTTTATTTACGTTCTTTATTACTAAACATTTCCGATACCTGTTAGTGGTGTCTACTTCCTGTTTCCGTGAAAAAGAAAATTGGATGGTGCCAGCCTTTTTACGTAGCAATAAGTACGAGAAAAGTGGGATACAGAGGAACATACTTTAATGGCTTGAAGAGGTATAGTGGTCGAAATTTCCGGAGCCCTACCCTACAGCGTCCTTCATAGCCTTAGTTGTTTTTGGGACGTTAAACCCCCATAAACCATAATCTGACCTTGCTGGCAGCAGCTACTGCTAAACTTCTAAGATAATCGGCATCCAAGGCATCCCTATCCCAGAACAATGTCAGAAATTTACCTGCACAGGCACTGTTAGGGTCACGTCGGTCTAAATATGCCATATGTTTTGCTCTTAAACTTATTTTCGTGCAATTATTTCTTAAATGTGCGCAAAAACATGCGTAAGAGACGTCAACATACCCGGGAAAATCTTGTACGTTGCTGCATTTGGGGCCGTGTGTGGTGCAGTTGCTGAAATCTTCAAAGATATGTTGTAACCGAGGCTGAAATAGAAGAAAAAAAATACCTCGAAATCATCTGCTGCTCTGAAAGTAATAACTCGTGGCTCCTTTACGGTGCTAAGCAGGTTCTTAGGCTGGGAACGTACTGTAACACAGCCAGGCTCAGCTGCTCAAATGATTTTTTGTGCTTGGTCTACACACCACAGCTGCTACTAGTCGAAATGCGCTCGGGGAAAATTGGACGGGGAACTTATGCTACGCCTTATAGGAAACACGTGATGACATTAATGGGCATATATGCGCATTTCGGCATTCTCGAGTTTACGTTTACAGATCACTGAAAAGTCCTCATAGCACTCCTGGCGGAATGGTGCAGCGGTTAGCGATGCGTCACTGCCCTGCGATGGCAAGTGTTGCCAACGGCGGTGCTTTTGTGACCAAGGGTGCTCTTCAGGAGCAACCTCATGCGACCAGTGATTACTTTAACTGGCACATTCCACGGTGGTCTATTTGCTCACAATCAGATGGGCGGGTTGTGATGACGCCGCAAGGTCACGTGACCTAGGCGGTCTATTGAATTTTCTTTTCTGGAGATTTCCGTTCGTAACACCTACGCCAACGCGTCGGTGTTGCGCGTTGAAGGACCCTTAGTATTCTCTCCGATTTGTCTGGTATAAAGCACATGAAACGTAAAGTGCTGCTTTAAGATAACGTATGCAGAATCCTATATAATGTCCAAATTTTATTTTTTAGTACTAAGAACGTTTGCAATATATGTACATGTGGGGTTCGCTTTTTGCGAAAGTGATATTGTAATGCCACAGAGTAGGGAGAAGCTCACAAGCAGACAGTTGAAAAGAGAAGATAAATTAGGTGCCTAAGGAAACTTGTTCTCAAGGAGACACTCACAGTACTTCCATTGTTCTGTTGAAGTCTGCGCTGAGCGTGTAAGTGAAATCGAAATGAGATCCACTTTGCTTCTCCGCCGAGTGACAGCGGTTCGATGTCTTGTTGAAGTTTCGCTGTTTGATGTAGAGTTTCTGTTGCAGACCAATCATCTGAAAGCAACCCAAGAAAAACACAATCGTTTTACCTTAGACTTGTTGTGGTTAGGCGCTACCATTTTTGTGAGGAGCGTAAACCGGCTCATTTATCGACAGTATCGTCTGGAACGTGAAGAAAAAAAAAAGAGCCTTCATTGCTCCGCAGCGAGATCTCAGTGAAATATCGAAGATTTCGCGAAATGCGCAATAGTGACAGAAAGAATAGTAGAATAATAGCCGTTTAATAGAAAACCACTAACGATAGCAATATACAAAATAATGAAAGGTACGCCTAAGTAAAAAAAAACACAATCACTATCTTGTCGTAGAGAGTAGATGTGCGCATGAAATGCACTGTAGGAAAAGCGTAGCGTATAGTTTTGGACGCCTGACAGATACAGCCGTACTCCAGTCGTAAGGGAGCGTCGAAAATCAGCCGCTTTTCCATTATATTTCCTTGCCGAGCGACAGTGAGCTCAGCTCTCTTAATACTGGATTCTTACTTTATTCTGGCACCTGCCGAAGACAGCATAGTTCGGCTATCGGCTAGAATCTTTGCTCCGTTAATGGCCGATTAGTGATTAGGCGAGATTTTTTAGAAATGCGGCCATGCCTGCTCCTTTATAAAGATGGAGCAACAAAGTGAAAGCTAGTGGCTGAAGCTGAGGCTCCGCTCTGACGCATCTTCGGCATCGAAAGAGGTGACTGTACGATCTTTACATCGTAGTTCGTCGACCTTTATGTTGGCACAACATATTTCTCCCACACGCGTATAGGGTTATGGGGGCTTAACGTCCCAAAGCGACTAAGGCTATGAGGGACGCCGTAGTGAAGGGTTCCGGAACATTCGACCACCTGGGGTTCTTTAATGTGCACTGACATGGCACAGTACACGGGCCTCTAGAATTTCGACTTCATCGAAATTTGACCGCCGCGGCCGAGATCGAACCCGCGTCTTTCGGGCCAGCAGCCGAGCGTTATAACTTCTCGACCACCGTGGCGGCGATAATGGTTTTGTGATAAATCAAAATTTAAGAGGTCTATAACATCGTACTTAGCAATTGTACACAATCGTTATTATTGTTGTGATTCAAAGATGCCAATGTCACAGTCTATTTATAGTGACTGAAAATACGCTGGTGTGGAAAAAAGTGGTTCCGGAATTGACACGGGTCATCGGATATAAAAGCTGAATTTGATGTTTTACAGCAGGCTTTTTCTCATTCGATAAACGAAAACACTTGAGCTAATTAATCACTGAGGGCTTGCGTGGTGTAATTCACTTCCAATATAACGATGGTAAAGTGCGAAACTGCTCTAAGCGTTCATCCCGTATATTGCATTCAGTTTCATATTTTGTTTGCTGGCATCAATAACTATACATAAGCAACTACACAAGGCGCCTTCTCCTAGGCTGGAAAGATCTCAATACACTTGTAATGAACTCCCAGCCTTACACGCTTTGGTGAATAAATGTACAGCGACAGCTACAACAATAGGAAGTAAGTTTTGGCGTTTAATTTCATCCCAGGCATTACGTAGCCATCATTAAATGCTTCGCAGTACATACTCTGTAAAATGCCGCCGGTACGCTCTCATATGACACTGAAAACGTTGATAATTTTTTTTTTTCGAAACGCCTAAAAGAACATGAAAGCCAACCCATGGCCAATAATTTGGCCACCCTCTGCACAGAGAACACCCGCAAGAACTGCTGGTTTGATTTGAAAATGTTTATAGTGTGTGTCTAAGAGAGTTGTAATGCCTCTAGCCTGCAAATCTGCTCACCTCTGAGGCGACAATAGAGCAATATTGTAAATTATCAAGCTTTATGAGCCGAATTTCTGTCGGCAAAATTGAAAAAAAGTGTAAAAAATGTCACTTACGTGAGCAATGTGTTGTCTCTCAAAGTTCTTGGGGTCGTCTTCGTACGGCACAGTGTCTGCTGCGAAGCAAGCTGTGGCAGCGACCAAAAAGAGGACTGCCGCAAGAGCTAGCGTCATGCTTCGTGCTTCCATCGTATTGATACGAGAACTTAGGATGGCCTGCAATGCAAGAAAAGCACAGGTTTATATACAAAATCATTTCAGCCATGTTCGGGTACCGTCAATATAAAAAGAAGTAAATCCTCACACGAATGCGCTCTGTTGTAATTGATAGGCTAAAGTTTATATTTTGTAGTTATGGGGCCTAAGGTGACCTATATATTCAATACGAAAAAGCGACCTTGCACCATATAGACCACGAACTACAGTTGACTTAATGCGCATAATATGTTCTTTTTATTAAAGGAGATACCTGTGAAGTACAAGAGGAGAAAATGGACACTATTTGGAAAATACAAGCATGTTCCCAGTAAGTCATGTGGTCGCCGCAATAGTTTTTACAAGAAAATTCTTTCAGTTCCGAGTAGCAGGAGAAAAAAAAAGGTCAAAACGATTTCATTATCAGACAGAGGTTCGTGCATACTAACGGGGGAGCCAATAAACGAATATTGGTAGACTGAAAACCACATAAACACTGGGGTTCTGACAGGGCAAGCCTAAAAATCTACCGCTCTGTGGTACGATCCTGCTTAGACTATGGCGGTATAGTATATGGTTCAGCAAGGCCATCGTATTTGAAACGACTCGACCCAGTGCACAATTCAGATTTACGCCTTTCATCTGGTGCTTACAGGACGTCACGTACAAGCGGTCTTTATGTTGAAACCAACGAGCTGTCACTTACAGGCAGAAGAGCCATGCTCACATGCTCGTACATTCTAAAAATTCGTTCACTGCACAAACATCTATTACCCCATCGGTACAGAGTGCCCATCTAGAGTACTCTTTAACAATAAACCGCAAGCTACCCGTCCACTGCTCTTACAATTCGAAGACATGTCAGAACCTTGGCGTACTAGACATATTGCCAAGCATTTCTCGAAGACGAGGTCCACTTCCGCCATGGTACAACTTTCCGGAGATCTGATCTCACTCTGACAGACTTCCGTAAAAAACGAATTCCGCAAGAACATATCATACAAGAATTCCTCACGCTTGAACAAAAATACAGAAAATACGCAGCTTTTTACACAGACGGTTCAAAAACAGGCGCTAACGTTGGAAGTGCCGCGGTACACGGGAATTGGAATAAAATAGTAAGACTTCCACAGTGTGCTGCAATATTCACTGCGGAATGTTACGCTGTGTAGCCATAGAAAAAATTGTAAACGAGAACCTCGCCAAAAGTATTGTGTACACAGACTCGCTAAGTGTGCCCACCGCCGTTCAGTCTAGAAATGCAATAACCCTGCTACTTGGCGACCTCATACACAACATTACAATAGCACTAGCTCAAGGACTAAACATAAGACTCTGCTGGGTACCAAGTCACGTCGGCATAAAGGGCAATGAAAGAGCAGATTTGTGTGCTGCTCAAGCTTGTGGCAAGGAAATGAGGAATGCAAATGTGCCCTATAAAGCTTGCAGGAAATTACTACAATGTAAGGCAAGGAAAATTTGGCAGTCCTCTTGGGACAGCGAAGTAAATAACAACCTAAACTTAAGAAAACCAGTGCACGGTGAATGGAAGTCATGTGTGCATCAGAAACGTTTCAAGGAAGTCATTATCTGCCGCCTGCGTATAGGCCACACGCACATTACTCACAACTTCCTGCTAACAAAAGAAGACATAACCAGTTTCTACATGTGGAGATGAACTTAGAGTCAGTCGCAGTTTAATTTCATGTTCGAAATTGGAAAAGCTACGATAAAAGTGCTTCTAGCGGTTTTATAACCAACGCATTCCTTTTCATCCATCACTGCTTTTAGGTGAAAATGTAATTGTGGACATGTCCTGCATTTTTAGATTTTTAACAGAAGCTGGTGTTCTTAAAAATATGTAAGACATGACACAGTACTTTGCCTGATGCATCTCAGCCACTTTCGCATTCTATGAAAAAGGGCTGAGGTTTTTTATTTTGATTGGTTGGGGGCCTCCAGTCCTTGCCCAGCCAAGGACGGCTGATGAGGGAGCCCAGCCTCCTTTGAAACTTTTAATATCTTGTTTTGCTGTCAATACCGGGCAGAAGGGTATAACCGTTTAAGCAATCTACACCACCACATTTTTATACCTTTGTAAAAATTTAGAGAAAACAATTTCTTATACCTTGAGCTTGGCGCATGATAGCCTTAGTCGCTTATGCGCCATTAAACTCAACTGAAAACCCAAGCAATGACTACAACAAAGAGGAGAGCAAGCTGCCGGGCTAGTTGGTCATGCATGTTGTGAAGGCAGCGCAAAATACGGAAGAAGGACACAAGAGAAGACACAGATAGATGTTGACGAGCGATCGTGAATATCTAATTCTGTCCACTTCTGTCCCTCGCCCGTATTTTGCGCTGCCTTCTTCACAACAGCTGCAGCAAACTTAAAAAAATGATCTGCGCCGGACTCGAGGTAACAGCAAAAAGACCGGGCTCTGTGTTAATATATTCCTAATTATACGAAAATGTTGGTCATTTTCAATTTTTTTAACTTCGTTATTTTTCCTGGTTTCAAAAAGCGGGAAGATCGAATTTTCTCGTTAGCAGGATGACGTACTAACTGCGAATTAGAAGGAAAGGTTTAGTTTTATAATTAACGGCGTTTTCTGTTGTAATACTGAGCAAGAACATTACCTACTATTTTGGTAATCTGCGTAATTTTGTGCCCAGCGGTAAGTGTCACTAAAATGAAAAAGTTCATAATTCGGCTTCCATAAGAGTGCTTCCCGACTTTAGTGCGGTCAATTTTTATTATGGAGCAATTGTCTTTCGTGGTTATGGACTTCGGGCATATTTCAAAATCCTGCACGAGGCTGTGAACGAAACACGGGAGCCGGGTCTTTGGAGGCATTTTTTCAGCCGACAGGAGAGCTGGCGCATTAATGGTAGAAGTACAGGCATAGCCTATTTTCCGAGTCGTTCCCAGAGCCTTGGTCGCGGTACTTCACGTTAATCGCGAAGGCTTCAGGCACTCGAATGAGACCATCCAATTTTGACTAGCACACTTATCCTGTGTGTGTGTGCGCGCGCGCGCGCGCGCCAAGACTTTAAAGTGTTTTCCAAATGGAATGTGCTTCTCTAACCAGCATCAGAAGCTCTGAGTGCGCAAGTCTAACGAAGAATACAGTTCTTTCTGCGCGATGCATGCGGCAACCGCATTAAGCATCGACAAGGTATAACCATATCCAGAGGTTGCAAAAGAATGTTACTCGTCGCTAGATAGTGCATCGCATGCAGTTCACACGTGACTTTTCGGAGCTCACGTTCTGTTTGGTTGGCTGGAGCTTCCCCATTTTTCCGTAATAATTATCCTCTTTGTACTCTGATTAAGGGTTTCCCAATTTGAAGTCTGATCTTGTGGAGTTGCGAGAATATTAATTTCTAGCAGCGTTGTACAAGCGACACTACCTTATTGTCATTCGTTTCGCTTATTAGGTAGCCTGGGTACTTATTACTCGGCATTTCTATTCCTGTCAAACCGCTCAACCTGCATAGCTTTTTTCGCTGATTTCACTGTTCTCGTCATCTCTGGCAGCCCGAGCATTCTCGACTTCATGGCTACAAACAGTACGTCTGTCGCCGTGCTTTCAGCGTTGATTGCAGCAAATGGTACTTTAACAGTGTTGGCCCTTCCGAGACATTCACGAACTCAAAAGGGCGAGTCAGGGTGTCTCGCTTTTGATTATTTGTCCCCGTCTTTCACGCGTTTCGTTATCGCTACAGATTGTGTCACATCTTTTGAAGTGTCGCTGCCCTTGATTATCGCGTCTAGTATGGATATATTAACCGTCGTTGTTACCCCTGCTCTTACGTTAGACATCTAATTGGCGTATATGAGGTGGATGACAATGGAACAAATAAAATTGAAAGCTTGCACTTGGAGGCGTTGTCAGTTTCTAGTTTTCTCGGAGTGTTTCAATGCGGCAGAGCCGTCTTTGTAAAAACCAAGTTATAGATTCGTGAAGCCGCTCCACGCGTTGCAGTCTGGCCGCAGGCTATTCATTAAAAAAATAGCGCCATTCCTTCTACATTTCCCTTATCGGCGACCCGGGTGAAGAAGCGGAATTTGTCTAGCAGTGCATTGACAGGCGTGTAGAAATCACTGTCGATCAAAGCACGAACCCCGTTGATGCCCTGTGATATTGTCAGGGATAGTGCACACTTAGCGAAGCCGGTAGCGGGTCGGTAGCGCACGCAGTAGGCGTAGCACAATAACCATTTTCGTAGAAAACACTTGAATTGAGCGTATAACGTGTCTGTGAAGCGCACAGCGTGACATAGCACTGCTACAGCTGTATCTGCTACAAGGCGCGGATATGAAACATAGACAACGTTTGCACCGGTTATATAAGCTACGCTCGAAGTGTCCGCCCTAAGTGGCTAAGGGTGCAGAAATTCAATGCTCACAACATTCGCGCTAGCCAAAAAAAAAAAGACAAGTAAATGTTGTCGTGCGTTGTGTGAACATCAAAATGACTCGGGCGTTCAAAATAAAGAACCTAAATATCAGGTTTATTCGTTCCGTTCTACAGAGGGCGATTTACACTCGGATACCATTCGTTGGATTCGGTGGTGCATCGGAAAAAGAGCAATGACCCCGACTGTCTTTAGCGATGCATCATTTTTAGCAAAAACCATGGTGCTAATACTGTACGGTTTCATTTCTACAGCTGCACCGGCACTTATGTTCCGATAATGAACCCACTGTTCTACAAGGGAACAGCTATTAGGCAATCCGCTTCAGAAAGCGCATGGCGAGAGCTCCCCTACAATATTTCAGCATTCCGCCAAGGTGTTATCACAAAAGGTATTAATGCTCTGACGCTTGCAAGTTCTATGGTTCTGAGCATTATACTGCGGCATTTTTTATTTTATGCTTCACGCCTGTAAAGAAACACCTAGCTGAAAAACCAAATGCGAGAACTTTTGCGTCATAGGTACTCCTGAAGAAGGCGAGCTCTATGATTAGTGCAACCGCTCGTTTCATCAGTGTGAAGTGAATGCAGCGTCTCAAGTATAGTGCATTTCTTGTAGGACAAAACAATTAAATGCCATAAGACCGCACAGGCTCAGTAGCACTGAACCGAGACAAGCAATTGTCAGAGAGTAATTACACAGCGTGATTCATTCAAGCCTTCACACAATTTTCAAAAAGTTGAACTAGAAAACCACATTTTGGCATAGCAATTTCAGTGGTGTAGTACATAAGAATACAGCTAAGACGTGTTAACTAGTATCTTTGTTAACCGGTATTGAATAGTTAACGTATAAACTATCACTGTTAGGCTCATTAGTTACTGAGAAGCGGGTAGGTCACCGTAAGTAATACCAATATCAGTTTCTAGAATTTCAGAAACAGGGTTACCCTCAGCGCTGTGTACTAAAAAATTTTGGCTACATCGCGCAAAAATACATGCGCTTTCGTGAAGCTTGCTGGCACATAAACCTCGGCAGTGCACGTAACTGGTAACGGGACAAGTGTGCCGAGATTGTGTCCTGTCGTTATAAGGTCTGCCAATGTTATTGCGCTTGTTTAGCATTCGGACGCATTACTATGCCTAAAGGCTATGGGTCCAACCAACTGTGTTGGTACTGGTTTTGAAAATTAATAAAAAAGAAAAAAGCCAAAATTGGTTGGGCCAGAATAAGCGCGCTATCGAAACACTGAAAACTGATATAGATATTTATTACGGTGGGCTACACGCCCCTCAATAATTAAGGAGCTCCCTCAGCAATAGGTAAAAAGTGAGCTATTCAATATTAGTCAACGAGCCTGCTAGTTAGCTCATCTTATATATAATCTGATGCGCAATACAGCTTTCAATGCTATGCCGGAATAGGTGCTCTTCTAACTCAAAGTACCGAGTTTACAGAACTCTAAATTCTTAGCGTCTTAAATTTTGCGTCACTGACCTTGAACGTACAGTAGCACGGCGTGGTCCG
Organism: Amblyomma americanum; assembly: GCA_030143305.2. Classification (NCBI taxonomy): domain Eukaryota; kingdom Metazoa; phylum Arthropoda; class Arachnida; order Ixodida; family Ixodidae; genus Amblyomma; species Amblyomma americanum. The sequence continues at coordinate 182,184 of JARKHS020026893.1, forward strand.
TCGTCCAGACTCTTGTGTCTGCCCTTTCAGAAGTGGCTGCTTTTACCTGCTAACGGAGGGAAGCAACGCCCACAAGATGAAAGTGATAGTAGACACCTGTGCTTCTGCATATCTCGGACAGATGGCAGCTGTTGTAAATGGCGGGAAAATTCAAGAGAGTGCCGTCCTGTAGCGCGAAGCTTGGTTTCGTGAGTCACTTTGTTCGCAGGCAGTTCGTAGGCAGTAACTTCCGCAGCACACTTCCACGGACCTCGCTCCGCAAGCGCTTGCAGAAGGCAGAGCCATCTTTTAGACTTGCAGCGGCGTGTTGCATGCTTCTGCACATACTTTTTCTGCCTTCGTCAGAATAAGCTTTTGTTGATCGCAAAAGCGTCAATCGACTAATCCCAGTAGCGAGCAATTCAGTTCGGGGCAGCCTATACACCGAAAGTTCATTTATACAGTTGTCATGCACTGCCTTTTGCGGCGTGCACAGCATTCACGGCAAGTCTCAGTTCTTGCAGTCGTACACAGATCACAAACCTGATTTCTTGCAGTCATGCACACATGACAGGTCGTGAAGTCGTTTTCTGCACAGTGTCCCTGTAGCGGGTCGGAGTCAAGTCACTTCTCTCGAGCACACACACAGGGGAGGAAAGACGAGTGAAAATGTTCTTGCACGCCGGCGCAGCATGATTCAGGCTAAGGGAAATTTCCTTCTACTGGTCGCAGAAGTCAGGCAGCTGCGTCGCGTAGAGGGAGCTACACCGCCTAGCGCGCTTCCTAGAGCTACATGTGAGCTCGTCAACGGTTGAGTCCCCCATAGTTGCGCGGAGCGTTTCAACAATCACATCGTGCGCAGGGGTCTTAACGCTACGGGTTCACAGCACTGAACTTCTTTAGGCCATACAGTTTGGGTGGTAGCGCAAGCGTTGGCTGCAGCACCTGATTGGTCGCGGCTCCTGCCGCGCCCTTTTCAAGTCCAATTTGTACCGTCGCGGCACGGACCGCATTAGATCAACTTGGCGCTTCCTGCTGCGTGTTGTTAGCCTTTTCTCTGGCACTTAGCTCGCCGTTCATGCTTTCTGCCAGGGTGGTCAACTCATTTTCTGCTACGAGTTCGGTGGTCTCATCGCGCGTGATAATCTTCGCAGCCTCGCCTTGCACGCAGCCCTTTACGGGTTGTTCCTGCATCGCCACCTCAAGCTTTCGGTCGGGCCCGCAGAGTCAGACAGTGATTATATGTCTCATTGGGCGTGAGCGTCTCTGCCTGTACGGCTTGTCCTGCAATAGCAAAACATTTTGACCCCAAAATTTATGGGCGCTGTCCTCACTGTGGGGATGTGTCCGACAACTTCCACATGGCTTCGGTCTGTCAGCAGAATCCTGCGCTTCAACCAAACCCTTTCCCTTCCCAAGAGGCATTAGAGGCAGTCCTACTCCATAGCTCGGGGCTGAAGTCTCAAAAGGGCTCTAGTCCACTGGGCGCGAGTAGCGGCCTCGTCCAGTGGGTTCCCGGACTAAGAACTCTACCTACGTAAAGGGCCATTTTCGGCCTGCAAACTCTCTTCACTAAATAAAGTTTTCACAACCATGACCCACGGTGCCTGCCGCTTCGTTCACCTTTCCGGTTTGTGTTCCTTAGCGCGCGCGATCCGAGACCGTCTCAACTGGGTCTTCGCAGGCGGTAACATCAAACAGCGTGGCTGTAGAGCCGCCAAGGCAGATGCCTGCATGCGCTGTCAAGACTCAAGACCGTCGCATCACGTGCGCCATTCGTTCGGATTCGCGCGACACGCGCCGGGGAGCGTAGATTAGGGAAAGGCTGTCGCTATATCCGGCTCGCCGTTCGCAAATCTAGACTGGTCATCCGGGTCTTGCTAGCTATCTGATCCGCGCAATGCGTCATCATGCGCTTAGGGGGATATCAGCGCACTGCTTGACAGACTCTAAGCTGGGTCTAAAACTCACTTGCTCAATAAAATTTTTCTGTCTGTCTAATCTTGACCGCACGCGCCCATTAGGATCTGGACACCCGGTAGTCTGCCTACTACTCGCTAGCCCCGAACGGGAAGTTTGCATTGCGATTCGCTCCTCAGACTCAATCTGTCTTCTCCAGGTTTCCTATACTGCCTCTCGGACTTATGTTTCTGATACTGCTATCGCCTTTGGGGCTTCTTCTTCTGCCTTTTGGGCTGCTTCTGTTTTTCGGGTTTCTGCCACCTTTGCTGCCTTTTTGTCTTCTCGCTCTGCCTCAAGCCCCTGGATCTCCATTGGTATGACCTTAGTATGACCAGCTCTCTTCTTCTCTCTACTAGGTATGGCTGCTTTTGTGTTACTCGTCTAAACTAAGGACCTCGTCCTGTTAATGCGTGAGCAACGCGCACAAACGGAAGCAAGAAATCCCGCTCACGTGAGCAACCGTTGCTCTGTTTTTCAGCAGCGCAGGGGACAAATGATGAGACAAGTGCACAGACAAAACGCTTTGCTAGCGTTTTGTCTGTGCACTTGTTTTGCGCTTTTACCCCTGCGCTGCAGAAAAACAATCTCACAGCAACTTGCCCTAGCTTAGACAGTATAACCGTTGCTCCTATCTCGATCGCAGCGTCGTTCCTCGCTGCGGGGCCACCTCCCGACATTGGTACCTCGGGCAGTCACCACTGGCGGTCCCTGGGTTCCTTGCAGGCGTTTAAGGTTCCGTTCCCGCCTTGAATGACCGGGAGTCCCGATAAGCCCGGGAAGACATTAAGCCGGCCTGCGTAATTCGATGGCTCTTGCGGAGTGCCGGTGGTCGCCAAATCCTGTCGCGATTGCGCCAGTAAAGATGTCTCAACGTTCTTCTTCCTTCGCACCTCGCTTCCATCGAGGTGCTCGTTTATTTTGGGGTTGGACTCGTAGCAGAAAGTTAGACGATGGACGGACGATAACACGCGGACGCACAGGTGAACTGGTGTTTATAAACCTTCACAAACTGCACACAAACTAACATACACATAAAAAAACAGGAGCGTATCACTCAGATACCAAAGCTGACACAAGTAGCGCTCGAGGTCAATGCACGTTCTTCACGACTTTCTGAAAGCCGGGGCCTGCTTGCTTCGCTCTGCGAAGCCTGACCGAGAACTGCATAACAGCATCTAACAGGTTCTTTAAATAACCGACACCGAAACTAACTTCTAGACAATGGCGGCGGCGCTGGGAGTGGGAGGAGGCTCCGCAGCACGCGTTAAGCTACGTCTCCTTTATAGAAAGGTCTGGAATCTTTTCGAACGTCTGTACATGCGCGCCTCGCTTCACCAAGGTGTCGTGGAGAGGAGGTCCTGGGCCCTAAGCTTGGACGCCCACGGGCGCGCGCGCCTACGGGAGCGTTCGAGAAATATCTTTTCTTTTTTTTTTTTCACGTCGCCGCACGCTGCAGCCGCCTAGCATTACCCATTCTGCCCTTCCAGATCGCCCGCAGTTCTTTAGCGTTATTTACAGCGCGATGTGTTTAATATGGGTGAGTTTTATAACCTTAAACGTGATCTTAAACCTTTTTTAAATGGCTAGCTCGCTTAGTTTCCCCTCATGCATACTGCAAATTCGGTATCGATGGTGCTTCCCTGTACCCGTGCACTGGCAGATCATTTGCGCATTCGAAATCACTAGCTGTCCTTTGCATGTAGCCTGTGCCTCAAACCTTATGTTATTTTCGTCGCAATCGAGCAGGGCGTGCGGAAATTGCCTCTCAATAAAATATCGAAAGCATTTTCGACGGCACTGCGCGAATCACTCATGCTAGTGACTTCAATGTAGCTCGTTATCGATGTCCTGTAAGGAGGCTTCCCTCTCGAAACCAATCTATCCCATGAGCAAGCGCACGCAACAAGATTATGGCTAATAATTTCAGCAAGCAGTATAATGCAAAAGTGAATGGAGCCATTTTGTCACGATGGTATTAAGCAGCCTAGAGTCACGTTGGCGTTAAGCGGCCGAAAGTCAGCAGCGGCGTAGACCTGGACGAGCGCTTCTACAACTCTTTTCTTTTCTTGACAGGCACGTTGGTCTGCACGATCGCTGGCGTCATTGGCCTTACTCCTTCGAGAGCATCGACGCGATGCGGAAATGCAAGCAGGGGGTCTCGAGAATAATTAGGGTGTCCTTGCGTAGTAGGGCTTTAGGCGAACTACGTGGACCACCTCGTTGGGGGGGGGGGGGGGGGGGCATCGACATTGTTGAGTCTCATTCAGGGCTCCAAGGCGCCACACAATTCTGTAAGGCAAAAATAGCAGCGCAAGAGCTTTTCACTCAGTCCGTGCCCTCGTATTGGAGACCAAACCCTGAGAAGGTCCCCTGGGGGTATTCCTCATGCCACCTCCGTATATTGTAGCGTTGCGCGTCTTGGCCCTGTTGGTCCTGAATTCGAAGGCGTGTGAATTGGCGGCCAGCTTCGGAGCGTTGTAAGAAGGATGCAACGGCGTCATTTGGAAGATCGTCGACATGAGGTAGAATTGGCACCGACTGTTGTCGTCTCCTGACGTTCATAAAGTAGTCTAAACGGTGTCATGTTGGTTGTTTCCTGTACGGCTGTATTGTGCGTGAACGTGACGTAGAGTAGGACGTCGTCCCTCGTTTTATGTTCTACGTCCTCGTACATTGAAAGCTTTGCTTATAGTATTTCAAGTTTCATTTCCCTCACCGTGACAACAATGAACACATCTTTCTAATGAACACATCGCTCCATACTGGACCATATAGACCAACACATCGCTGCACTGGTTTGGCGTGCACCCATTGGTTTCGGCCTTCTGTAACTTGTGCCTTCGTTTAGACATTTATGCATCTCTTTACGTGCTTTGGCCAGCCAGTCACCCGCAAAGCAAGCATTCGTCAACTACGTGTTGCGCAATGCTTAAAATGCTGTTTTATATTTTATACTACCTCTATAGCACATTGCAATGTATTATGGCATGTGAAAAGTCTGAAATTTGCGTTCCTTAAGCTTTTGAACATCCATCCAAAATAACCTGTGGAATAAAATGCGTGCAAAACAGCGATAAGGACATGTGTAGACGATATTTGAAATACCATGTGTAAAAGCTGTGGAAATTTTTCGCATTTTAATGACAGCGACAACAGTGTGCGCTTAAAAAAAATTAGTGCTACCTCCTTCTCTTTCAATTTTTGAGACCAAAGGGCATGGCAATATTCATAAATTCAGTGGCGCAGTCAGGTGTCGGCGTCAAACCGTAAAAAAATCTTGGTTGCGACAGCATCAAGAAACATTTACTCCAAACATATTGCGGGAAAGAGGCAAGCCAGAGTTGAAATGTTCAAAAGACTATTCAGAGAAAGTCCACATGTCTTTTACATGGTTGCAGGAGGCTACCACGACAACCCAGAAAGCATGAGAATAACGACCACTAATCGAATCGATGACAAACAAATCTCAAATTCAATATACACGTGCTTGAGCAGGCTAACAAAACACGCAATTATTGCCCTTGTCGTTCGTTGTACCTAAGTCGACTCGGAGAATGAGGACACCAAAATCTTTACCTTCATACCCGACTCACCGGCGGCAAGTCAGTTATACGTCTCTGCATTTTCTATGCAAAAAATTGCTAGCGGTTTGGCATTGCTCACCACAAAATATTGCACGAGAGAAGGTTTTTCTCAAGTATACACCAACGCAACGTAGCGCGAGAGTGTGCTGCTGTTTACCATGAGGCGTGATCAGTTGTGGCGGCCGCATAGTGCTCACGTGCAGTGGCCAGCGAAGCTGATCTGTCCAAGCTGCCGCGTGCTCGAAACCCAGTCGGGGCAATCTTCATTTTATTTTTACAGGTCGGCCAAGGTTGCCGTCATTCGAAGCCTCTTTTATTTCCTGAGATTCTCAGGATAACGCGTCTAACTTCATAGGCTGCACCGAAATCCGGCACTTTCCAGGTTATGGGTCCAATAGTCTTTCGCACTAAAATTGGAGGAAATATTTAACCTCCGCTTTAAAGGTCGACGCAGTAGCTTTATTGGATGAATGCCCATATATGCGTAATTGGTGATTCTCTGCTTCATACTCATAGAGCCCTGCTAGTATACAGTGCCGCCGCGATTAAACAATGGGCCACTGCCGTGCGATGGCAGGTGCTGGCACCAATGTTGCTTGGGTGAGCCAGGTTGCTATTCCAGAGCAACTTCTCGCAGCCGATCTTTAACTGTCATCTGCCTGGTGGTGTTTTGTCGTAATCCCGAGGGCAGGTTGTGATGACGCCGAAAGGTCACATGGCATTGGTCACCTGCCTTGGTTGCTTCTTTCGGAATTTTTCACTCACAACGCCGACAACGTGGACGGCTACAACGAAAGATGTTCTGCATAGCGCCAACCATAATGCCATCGCGTTAAAATAGGCACGACACATTATCCAACAGTGTTCTGCGGACACACTAACCTCACTGGAATCGACTGGACACCAGGCTATGCTTTTCTTCGTAGTTGAGTAGTGTGAGTTGCTCCATATAATAGCCAGCAACATGCATTTAGTCACGTCGTCTCAGAGTGTCGCGACAAATTTCTAAACCCTGGTTATATAGGACACCCTGCATACAAATAAGCATCCAGACGAACTTAATTGCAACTTTCGCTTTCAGAGCACCGTCACATATACGTATACGTATAACATACACATACGTATAAGACAAACACCCTATTCAGAACGCATAATCACAAGTATTTCCCGGGAAGCGAAAAATGTGCGACTGAAGCTGTGAAATAAGAATCTATTTTTGTTTTAACTGGCATTCTAGTGAGAGTGGAGCGAGGGACAATACTGTAATTTTATATCAGTAAAAAAGGGCACTTAATCTCTAGAATCTTAACTTCACTGAGCATCTGGAGACGTGTCCTTGTGAGCTTAGAATAAGGGCTCGAAATAAACTACTTTTTTCCCAGAAGAATCTGATGGCAAATATCTAGCTGCGTGAGATCACAGTGTCCGCTGGTCTGCCTTTAATTAATTTTGATGTGTAGACCTTCCTATGTGTCTATGAGGCTAGTCGACGTTTTGGGCACTCGTTCTATCATTGGCAGCAAGACTGCGCCCAGTGCTGTGCGAATGGGTCTCCTGTATCTCAAGAATTAACATGATTCATTCCAGCAGCGGGCACCTTATGCCAGTGAACTTCGTACTCTCAGCCACGTGCCTCATTTTCTGCCGTCCCCATATACATTTGCCTTAACTTGGAATCTAGTCCGTTATCCTGAACTACCAAGGAATATCTTGCTTTCTCATTACATTCCTGGACCATGCCACTTCTCGATTTTGAAAAGGACGGCATGAACTCTGTCGTTCCGTGATTGAATCTGCTCTCTACTTGATTCCCAACGTTAAGCCTGTCACTTTGCAGTAAAATCTATTGCCGCGCGAGTTCATGGATGGCTTGAGAAGGTGAAGCTGATGTCACACCGTGCTTACGTCAGTGTACCATCATTTTTTGCGATTAACCATCGAGTTCATCAATGGCTTGAGAAGATGAAGCTGCTGTTCCACCGTGCTTCCGTCACTGTACCATCATTTTTTTTGTGATTAACCACCTGACGCCTATCACATTCCTTTCCATGCCTTGCATTGTTGTGCTGAAATTGAACTATTTCGTTAAAATCCACGTTTCTGCCCCCCCTGGGTGAATACCATTAAGATACACCAGTTACATGCTTTTCTCTTCATGAATACAGGTAAATTTCTATTCATGACTTGAGATTACCTGCTGCTGTGGTACACTTTGCGCCTCTTGTCCCATGTTGCGTGGATGGTGTCGGACTAGGAGCTAGGCGGCCGGATACCTAACACTGAAAGCTGGAGGGTGCTCATTAGGGCTGTACAGTTTCTTTTACATAATTGGAGCGGCTCAAAAAGCATACAACCATCTGTCGTACTATACATCAGTAGCGTGTCATCCACAGCTCCCTAGCTGGGGACTGTATAACTTGAGCAGCGTGCAATTCACAGAACTCGCAGCAATGGCAGCCCTTACAACAATATGGCAGTGGTGCTACCGTTATACAGCCATTCATGCGGCGGCGATTATTTTTGTGGAAATATGGGGGGCCAACCTTCAGCCCCACACTCCCCCTCTACAGATGAGCGTTACCGCTCGCTATCCGCAGAGGTTCGTGCTCGAGGGAACAAAAGGAGGGACGATAAAACGTGAACACTCATATGCAGTTTGTTACACTTGCAGTTAATACACAGAGTGGGCCAGATAGCTACAGAAGATCGACGAGGCATTCCTCGGAAAGAGAACGCGGCGTAAGAAGGGCATCCGACTTATCGGCTGGGGCAGGGGAGCGACTTCGGAGGAGGCAGGGGCGCGAACTCCGACAATAGCGGCCGGGACTTACCCTTCGCGCGCCATTTTTCGGGCAAAGGCATCCGCGAGCATGTGCTGGGGGACGTGACGAGAGCGTGCACTTGCTCCGCTCGCTTGCTTGCCTGGTACCAGAAGTCCAGCGGCAAGGCATGACGGATCCTCCGTGCGCCTTCCGTGGGAGGTTACGAGAGTGCCTCTGCAACCACTCCCGACACCGGCCGGATCCCGAAGAGACTCTCTCCGGCTCCGCGGAGTTCCGCGTATCATTCCAGATGGCTTTCTCGTAGCTGCTTCCGCTTCCCTCATGAGGAAGACTTCTCAGTCACCCAACTGTTACTGTCCTGGCACACGATGAAGATAGTCGGCCGCGTCTTAACAAAGGGGGGAACAGGTTTTTCATGTATTCACTAGATAACACCTGCGCTTCTGAAGCGGTGGGCTGGCCAGGGTCAACTTGAAGCATCATTCCTGATTTCTGCAAAAAAAATACCGCCTCTGAAGATGTCGCCCCCTGAAGGAAGCGACTCGTGGTAAAAGACTATTCCTCACCCTGCAATTGCCGTTCTGAGTGCATCAGTAGGCCTAAACGCTTTGTACAAGTTTTGTGCGCAGGATATTGATACAATTTTTAGCCTGCCTCAAGATTCGCGCTGTTTTTTTTTGAACTGGAGTGGATATAGACCTTTGTTGGCCTACCATCTCCTCTTGTTCATATGCAGGTATTTTGTCTCATGGTAATACTTGCCAGTACTTTTTCAAGCTAACATGCTACCTACTTCTAATGAGCCCCTCCTGATTATAGCGGTAAAATTGTCATTCATAGCTTGAACACTTAAGTCGGCGTCCTGGGAAGGCTCTCGAGCAAGATCGTCCGTTCAGGTTGTCCATCATGACGTTCACTTATGTGCATTTCAGACTACTTTCCTCTAATCCTTACTCAAATCTAGGTTAAATCGAGACTTTGCCATCCAATAGTCAATGGTTCGCACTTTTCCTAGGGCGTGTAAATCCTGCACAATGCCGAGGTGGACACAAAGATGATCTCGATATCAATTTTGATCCCGTTAGTCGGTATTTTCTAAGTTGTACTTCGCGGTAATTTGTTTGCGAAAGCAAATAATCACGAAGCGTAAAACTGTACAGCTCTGCTAACTGTATTAATAGCTCCTCCCTGTATACCTAAAACGGCGCCATAGTCACCTAATGCCTGATCTTCGGCAGCTTCTAGCCTTCCTTTGCATTGAAAAAACTCCTCTCTAATAATATGCTGGTTCTTTGCATTAGTGATTCCAGAATAAACGCTTTCCAAGGACGTTTTAATAACTTCTTTATCGCGAAGCAATCTACGTCCGTCAGCCTGCAAACATTTACCGTCTGTTCTCTCTTGATATTAATTACGATGACTGCAACGCTGCCATCAGCGTTTGATGCTACCAACTGCATCCTTAGGACCAGAAACTCTACTCTCAGTTTCCCGCCTCTCTGTGCATCTGCGATAGCGAATTATGTACGCTTCCTTTAGCTCTCTATATGCTTATTTCGTCCTTCTAACCTCCCTAAGGCCTAAGACATCCTATTTAATATGTGGTAGTTCCTTCAATATCAGTGCAAAGCCAGCCTCAGAGCTTCTAGCATTACACGGTCCGATGTTCAGTTTACAATGCGGGTCTATGCGGATTCAGCGAGTATTAGCATCCCCCCGGACGTCGCAGGTAGGTTCTCTACCTTGTTCAATAGCTCTGAGGCCAGCGAAGCTTTGTATAGTTGCATAGAAGGTGGCGGCGAATTGCTACACCATTGCTTGTAAAACCTTGTTGCGCGTAGAGTGTGCAATGCCGGCTCTTTTTTCGCCGAGATCAAGTCAAACCCCATACACGGTTATAGAATTCCATTGACGCTACATTTTTTTTATTATAGAGAACCACAGTGACTCAAGTTTGAATCACGGTCATCTTGAACTTAAAGTACATGCTATACCTTAAGGCCATAGCTGTATTGTGCCGAAGATAAAAATTTCCTAGGTGCCCTAGAATGCGCACTCTGCGTCGCGTATTCTCTGAAAAACTTTTCGCGCTCATGATTTTGCCTTCCTGGGTAGTCCACCAGCTCAGATGTCTTAGTAGAAACTTCCACCTGCAAGAAAAGCAGAATCATTGGGCGCAGAACGAAGCATGTTGAGCTGATGCATGCCGTGCTAGACAGCGTACCACTTAAGGCCCCATTACCACTCGATCACAGGTTTTTGATACGCGCTGGCGAGCGATCTTTGACTCTCCCGCCATTTCATGAACAGCTTGCGTTGAAGCGATGTTACAAAGCAGATCAGCGTCGATGCACGTTCTGTGGTACAAGGCACACTACCGACCTGACCAGGAGGAACGCAACGTGTTCAGCCAACACGAAGAGAGGTCGTTTTTTTTTTGCCTAGAACTAAAGGAAAAAGATAGGTTACACTGCTTGAAGTAATAATGGTAATAATAATCTCTATAAGACCCACAGATCGTACCGAAGTGGAGACGCAGGGAGTAGAAGCCATCTTCTGACAGCCTGACAAAGCCCTGCACCTCGATTTTGTGACATAAAAGAGGAAGCCGAACGCAACCGCCGATATCCTTTGCCCAATTTTGCGTGAGAATACCGTCTTCGAGAAGCGAAATAGAAGTTGCTTTGGCACCTTTCCGTGGATATCGGGAGGTCCGAACAATTGACATCTACTCAGCCATTAGGTTAAAGTTTTATCCATACTCTGTAAGCACCTTCAGCGCAGGAGCGCATTAGTCGGTCCCGTATTTCCACTGACCCGCTGCGTCATAACTGTTCTTGTATTCCGAGAATGTAAAGAGCGCGGAACACCTCGGTTTGAGCATGCTATACGATATTATCTGATTGTACGGAAACATACGTCCACCACGTCCATGATATGGTTGGTCTTGCCGTACACCGAAAGACAAACAAAATACCTGTTATCGAGGAGTGTAGAGATGGTTACAAACCAATTCATTTGTATTCATGTTGTAAGCACAATAGTGTGTGCTGGTGGCATCTGGTTTAGATTCCAAAAAATCTTTAGAAAATAGGGCTTCCACGAGGCGTATACCTCGACTATTTGTAGGTCCAATGTTCACCCTCAGTTTTCTCATCATGATATAGGATTTCTATTATATCGTTGAAAACCACATGAGGCCCCGCTTGCTTCTTGGAAGAAATGAGAATGACTGAAGCAGTTATCCCCGCCAGAAAACTAAATACGCGCCCTTGCAAGCAATATGCGTGTGAACGTTTTTTTTTTCGTTCGTGGTTGCTCTCTTGATAAATTTTAGATCAGAGCTTATACCGTTACGTCCACGAGTAACAACTCGAAGCGCATTCTCCTTACATCACAAAGGTCTTCTACTCTCTTGCTCAGAGGACTCTTCGTCATTAACTACTACCGCAGGAAGGACTTGGTGTTATTAGAAGTTTTTTTAATATTCGAGGAAAACTAACTTTTACGACTGCCTTGCTCTCTTCAGGAAGCCAGCCTGTACCAGCGTGGTTTGACTTTTCCTCTTAGAAAGAAACTATCACTTCTGAGGCTAGCCACCAGATGAATTACGACAGCAATATTTAGGAGACTAGAAAACGTTTTCCAGTGAAAGAGAATTTTTTACTATGAAAATTGATGAGCAAATGAGCATCGTTCATGGGCTTCGTGTTCTAACGGCGGCCCGAATAAAAAAAACACACTTAGTAAAGCCGTATAGTAGCTGCTAAAATATTGTCTCCATGCATTCGTGTTTTAAAAGGACACTCAGGACTTATTCTCGAGTCAATCATTTACGCACTGCGCTAGCACAGAAAATAGATTTCTAGTAAAAGCAAAAAGATGAAAAGATGTGGAACAGGTCAGGCTTCTGCAAGTTGTTTTAACAGACTCTGGGTAACGCACGCGCTTTTATTTCCTCTGAGGTTTGACATCATGGAAAAACTATTTCTGATAACCTGTCACAGGGTGTCAACTACACTCGATGTAGCCATCAATGACAATAATTTCATTCGTGTGGCGGAAGAACATTCTGACTCAAAATTTGGACACTATACCTTAATTTTTGCGGCAAAAAAAGTGAATATAGCCATACAAAATATAATCTGTTACCCTGATGAAACGTACGGAGGGGTGATTGGTCCTCAGTGTCGCTCTTTATCATACTGCTATAAATTCGGCAGCGCGTTTGAAATATATATCAGAGCAAGCAGCTGTCTTATATTTATTTTGTCCTTTGTATTTTGCCTGCATGCATTATATAGCGGAATTCTGCATTTCACGCTTCGGGCTTTTTGAAGCGACAAGGACCACTAGTATATAAGGCACAGCTAATATTACGGCACCCATTTCATATAAGTAGATATCGAGCATGGATAAATATTCTTGGGTAGTTCAACAACAAAAAAAGACTGAACAGACACTGCAAGGCATTATCTTTATTTGACCAACGCGCCACCAATTTCAATGACATTGATATTTGTTTTCTAAAGACCCACCCAAGCATTGGGGAACAAAGTCGGAAGCTTCTTGCAATTCCGATCATAAAGCGTTACATTTGGTCCTATTGCTGCACTCCTCTTCGTACTTTTTCATGCAGTCTGCAGGGACTGTGTTATCTACAGTTGCAGCCGTTTGTACCAGCTGGCATCCTGCGTGAAAAAAATAAGAGTGAAGGAGTGCACTTGTATCATTTTACTACACAGGGAAGCAATTGAATAATTTATTTTATGTCTCATTTATTGAACGGGGGAACCTACCAAAGAAGAAAGAATGCTTCGCAGTCCCAATCTGCACTCCAGATGATAAGTTTCACAGTGGCGGAAAGTGCACTTTACCTTCGAGCATGTACCATTAATTTTAACTGCAGCATTTGAGACGTTTTACTATTCCTTATTAGATTACTCTTTCGTGAAAAATAAACTTAAGAATCTGGGGGTAGGCCTCAATCTATGTGCAAGCTCAAACGAAGGCAGATTCAAATTGTCATCCAGGATTTGCAGAAGTTCAGCTACAATCACTATTTTCTGGCTGATGGGAGAAACAAAACAACATAGTCTCTCGAGTAGACAATTTAAGTTCTAAGGTTTTCAAAGTGCAGATAACTAAAGTGAAATTTAGGCCAGATTCTGAAAAAAAAATTTAGCAAAAACTTAAAGCATAAAACAACCTTCCGCAATCATGTGAACGTGAAATATCACTACGAAATAAAACTACGTTAGGTAAGCCCATTGCAGAGCCCAGTGTTGAAGTTAGAGGAACAATCGCTGGGATTTTCATAATTCCCTGCGACACTGGGAAAGCGTCATGTCATCAACTTATGTGATGTAATCTAGGTTCCGCTAAACCTGTTAGGGGCTGCAGCGGTGGCTCAGCGGTTATGCTACTCGGCTGCTGATCCAAAAGATGCGGGTTCAATCCCGGCCGCAGCGGTCAAATTTTGATCAAGGCGAACTTGTAGTGGCCTGTGTACTGTGCGATGTCAGTGCATGTGAAAGAGCCTCAAGTGGTCGAAACTTCTGTAGCCGTTCAGTACGGCGTCCCTCATAGTCTGAGCCGGTCTCGGACGTTAAGCACCATAAGCTAAACTAAATATTTGAGCAATCTTTTCCTAAAATCAGTCTATGAGCTCTGGCAGCTCAGCTCGAAACGACATTTACTTGAGGAATGAGTACAGCTTAATACGAGTGAGGAAAGCGACATCAATTGTCGTAGCATGAGAAAGGTTCCTAGGACATGTGACTGTGCCGTATAGTAATCTCGCACTGCTCCCTACCATTGCACGGAGAGTCGACATACCGGAGGCATGAAAAATAATATGATAGTTAAGTGGTTCTCCGAAAATATGAATTGGGAGTGTAATCAAAGGAGGCGTGAAGCCAGGGTAAAATTTATTTAAAATTACTGCGGGAATAAGGCAAGCATATACTACGTGGATGTAGCTCGTCCAACCTAGGAGGGCATCTGCCCCATTGCGGCGGTGTACGATTGCAAGCAGGTGAACGGGCTCTCGATAAAAACTACCTAAGCGCTAATGTTGAAGGAAGTGGCGATTGCGCTGACCGCCATCCTGCCCAGCTTACATGAGGGTAGGATAGCGCCATTCGCCGGCAGAAGACTATTGGCAGTTGACAGCGATCGGATTCGGCGATTAGTAAAAAAAGCAAAAATATGACAACAAAAACAGAAAAATGATAGGTGCAACGTTGAGAGACCTAAAGCGGGCAGTGTGGGTGCTTGAACAAACGCGGAATCAAGAGGAAGAAGTGGGCTTGGGCAGGGCATGTAATGCGAAGGCAAGATAAGCGCTGGTCCTTAAGGCTAACGGAATGGATTCCAAGAGAAGGCAAGCGTAGCAGGGGCGGCAGATGGTTAGGTGGGCGGATGATATAAAGAAGTTTTCGGGTACACCGTAAGCGCAGCTGGCAAGAGACCAGGTAAATTGGAGAGACATGGGAGAGGCCTTTGCCCTGCAGTGGGGGCAGTCAAGCTGATGGTGATGACGAAAAAAGATATAGTGTGGGTGTCCGGTCCCCAGGGGGCTGAAGGGAACGAGGCCGCTCTCGCGGATGCCTGCCTGAGCATTCCTTCCTCCGGGTTCCACTCGATCCCCCGGTTCTGCCGCGGCAGTCATACCAATCCCGCTAATCTCTTACGCTTATATTACAAACCAGCTATGCCTCTGCAGCAG
Source organism: Amblyomma americanum (assembly GCA_030143305.2). Lineage (NCBI taxonomy): Eukaryota > Metazoa > Arthropoda > Arachnida > Ixodida > Ixodidae > Amblyomma > Amblyomma americanum. The sequence goes on from JARKHS020026893.1 coordinate 197,222, forward strand.
GGTACTCCCGAGACGCGCCAAGTGTCTTGACAGAACCGAGGAGTGCCACCTTAGACGGCTCCGGAGCCGGGTCTTTCTTAAATCCCGCCATACTAAAACACGTGGACCCTACATTCACGGGCAGGTGCAAATTATACGGCCAGTATGCTGATCTATACCACATGGTGTGCGCGTGCCAGTACAATGGACATATAACCTTTAGAAGACAGTCAGCTAGGGAGTGCTGGGAGGCGGTCCTGTCCAGCTCGAACGTGGAGGGCCAGTGGGCCCTGGTCCAGAGAGCACGGGCAGCGGCGGCGGCCAATGGCGTCCCAGAATAGGGATTGCCACCCAGCGCAACAGCAATCCCCACCTCGAATGTAAAATTTTGTAAAGCAATAAATGTTTTTCCTCCTTATCGGCGGTGGTGTACATTAAGGTTATCTTTGGCCTGTTCACATGAAAAGAAGTAATATTTTTCATTTATGTTCGAGGAGGAAACTTCTTACAATATAAAAATCAGGGACGCCAAAGAGAGGTATAGATTGTTCTGCAGTACACGGTTGCTGCGACGGTTTTCCAGTTTGATCCGAAGAAACATCGGAAATTTGTACTGTACAAAGCAATAATAAATATTATATCAAAATACTAGTTCAGTAAAACGATACACGAAAAATACGTATTGATGGTAATGCCAATGACGGATGCGTTTCCCCAGCAATGAGTTTGCGATTTATGATTTTGCAGAAACCACCAAATTTATTTTCGCGTCCTACACGCAAAGCATTTGCTCCACGGGCCACAATAGGAGGATCCAGGGGGCTTTCGCCAGAGGTTTTTGTTGACGAGGAGGTATTTTGGTGCGGCTATTTTTCATGGGTGGCTGAGAGCTCGAGTGATTTCTCTTCGAAGTGGCGCGCTCCTTATGCTTAGATTATTGAACGTGGCGCCTTGCCGCGAAGGTGCCTCAGCCTTCCCTCCGCTTGAAACTCTTCCCCACTGTGAGCCCCATTCACTGGTTAAAATACTGCGTCTTTCACCTAAGCTTGAGCACGACCTTTCTCACTCCATGCGATTGACGTGACGTTCCCCCAAACATGGCATATCCTGCGCTGCAGCGAAGCATCAGTGCTCCTGAATGCAGTGGAGTGCCCTATGACTCGCCATCTGCATTGCGGCGAGCTCTCGTTCGTGCTTTACCTCGCATAACCTACACCAGCATCCACATGCGCTCCATTCTTCCTTAGGTGTAGCCCTTAGGTGTAGCGACGTGTGATTCGGCACATGTTTATGACAGAGAATACTAGTATCGATAACCTCCCTTCAGACGCAACGGACTCTTTGCGTCAAGAGGTCGTGCACTTCCACAAAGAACGGACAGCTCAATGCTTCTGCGCCGGGGAAAAACTTTCTACGTACTCCCCTTAAAAAAGAGTCCACACGGGAGTAGTCAATGACGAGTACAGCTCCCCATTGACTCGAAGAAGACGATGAGGGCTGATTTCACTTTGGATCGCTCATGACGGGTCTTTCAGGACAGGGGAGGAGAGGAGGTCATGTGCCACTTCGTACTTTGTCTCATCGTCTCACTGTCGTATTCGATTACAAAGTTTTTCAGCGTTACCATTTTATCAATAAAATGAGTCTCAAGCTTCAAACTTTCCTGCAGTTGCTGTGAAATCAACACATGCGTTTCGTTCTGCAGCTCTGTGAAAAAAAAATTCGGAACCACTTTCGCACACCGTTTCCTCTGCTGTAAGTCGCCACGCATAACTTGATGCGCAATGCACCTCTTATAATTCACATTGTAGCAAATTGTGTACGAAACTTGTTTCATCTACCGGTTAGCCTCCTTGCCTTTCCTCTTTCTCTTCCTCCTCCACATTGTCCGCACTGCTTCTCACGCTCGCACCTCGATCAAAGTTTTGCTTCACTTTTGCCACATTATCCTCATTTGGGCTTGCTAAAAGGCAGCATGATTTCAAAGGGAGAAAACCACCTAAAGTGTGACGTGGTTCTTGTGACAGCACTTCACGCATTCGGATCAGAAAAACGCCAGCAGATAACAAGTGCTCTGAGCGGCAGCAACGCTTTCAAACCTCCGGATGCGTCATCAAAATTTTGGTCGCAGGCCTTGTATTTTAATAGGTGCTGATATCACCCGCGTCCTAGTTTTTGAGGGAATGAAATGGCGGACTATCTGTGAATTCACTTAGAACACCTAAACCTCACCAGGAAGGAAAGGATGAAGGAAGGAGTGAAAGAAGAAAGGAAGTTGATGATGATTATGGATTTTTATAGCGCAATGGTATCTATGGCCATAGAGCGCCATGGCACACGGTATTTTCTCATCCCAAGGTGGGGTCGAAGACCCATTTGCCCAAGCATTTCACCCTAAATAAGCCGAGCACCAGACCAGGGGAAAGCTTGTGCCCATTATACCACCGGTGGGTATCCGGCGGCACTGGAGATCGAACCTCGCACCTCCAGCATGCGAGCCGGATGCTGAACGGCTTCGCCACCGCTGCGGTCAAGAAAAGAAGGAAGTGGTGCTCTAGTGGATGGCTGCGGAATAATTTGAGCCATCTGTGAATGATTAACTTGAGTTTATTTTCCGCAGCACAAGAAGGGCTTTTGCGTTGCGCCTCCATCAGGCTTAGCAACCGAATGAGCGAGAGTGTGCTTTTGTGTGCGCATGTGAAGAAAGAAAAGAAACTGGATACGCAAGGTTCTGTAGGCTGGCACCGAAAAGATCGCTGTCACTGCCACGTGGGGATATATTGAGGAAAAAATGAAGAGTTCTCAGGAATAAAAGATGTGCGCCGCAGCCAGTTCTGCAGAAGTGGCGATGATGACCGTGGCCAAATTGAGATACATCTGTGTTCCCGTCCTCCAGCTACCTCATAAAGCAAGCGGCTGCTGCTGCTGCTGTGAACGAGGAAATGGTAAAGACAATATACAGAACAGTCGACTGGTTGAATACGGCGATGACGAGGGCTTCTTCGACAGGATGAACTTTGTCTGCAATATTGAATAGTAGGATAAGGTGATGGTTCGCACGCGTCCAATCTATGCACCGAGATTGTGATTCGCTGGTTCTGGAGGCTTTAGTATTTCTCAATGCTAACCGCAGGGCTCCCCTGCTAAGTATTTAGGAATTAAGGTGCCGAGTTCACCAACGATGAAAGACTGGAATAGTTTCTGAATAAAGAGCTCTATAGCAAAATAGTCGACAAAAGTTATAAACACTTTCTTAAAAATGCTTTAAATGGCTATTCCTAGTTGCTTCGGGGATATCGCCAAATTTAGATGACGGCTGATGACCATGTAACCTCCAGAAAAAATTATCCAAAAAGGACATAATAAGTGGTTGTGCAAGAGCGCGCCTTCAAACATTGGTCGCCATAATATGAATTTTTTTCCTACTTGGCAGTGTGAGCGCATTTATTCCTACCCTTACAAATACTTACCTTTATACGATACATCATCGAGGTCTTCAGTGAGGATAAGGCAGGTTTTATCTTTGCTGATGTACAAGAGTTCTCGTTGCTTTTCCGGGAATGCTGCGAAATTCAAGAAGGACCAATGGTGTTTTAATGTTAGCTCGAAGATTTGAAAACCTATTTTTGCATAAATATTAAGCAGTTTTGCAAGTGAATTGAAACTGCGTGGCGAAAAAGATTGTCGGACACGCTGCATCAGGTCCACTACGTTGATAAATCACACCATTAGCTAAAAATGAAATGCTAAGAGCAACAAAACACTAAGAATCCCCCCGGTTTCGCGTTGCAAAAAATAAATATGTCTAAGTGGCAAGTACTTATTGTTTATCAAAAAAGAAATCATGCCATTTTCAAGAAGGAGGTGTTTCCACGAAAGATTTATAATTTCTGTGCAGCTTTCATTGTTTCATTGCAAGAAACATGCGGTTGTTGCAGCTTTAAGCTGAATTCCGCTCTCAGTCATTGTAATCACAGAATGTTAGCTGAGAAGATATTTTACATTGTTTTACAGTGCATTATTATTTCAAACCTCAAGAAAATTGAGATTTTAAACCAGCCGCCAATTACAGTATTGCCCGGAGCATGGCTCTCACTGCAGTGGAAGAGCTTTTACACACTGACATAACACAGCGAAGTTAGCTACTTTAGGGGCAGAGATTCTCAGAAGCGCGACTCTACAATAAGGAGCAAGTGGCATGCCGTGTGTAGCATGAGAGAATCGCGACGGGTTGTCGGGTCCGCGATGCCAAATTTCAGCAGCAGCACCAGTGTGCTTCCGAAAGAGAAATAGCTTTGCACGCCTTGTAGAGGTAATTTTACATACGCTTGTAATAAACCCAAAACGGAATGTCTAACTATTGCCCTAAGTTTAAATTCAAGTCTGTGCATCTAACACATGAATGGCTCACACGAAAGAACAAATGAGATTTCTGACGAGAGGTAGGAATAGTTTCCGTTCAAAAATCCTACATTACCAACTGCAACGTGCTGCTCTAGATACGGGCTCTGTTTCGCTTGCGGGCACATTGGTTTTGATAAAATTGACAACTGACAAACAATTTTTTGGTGCAACTTCAGGTACTCTACCTAAACCCTTTTGGCTCCCGGCTTAGAGATATCTAACAGGCTTTTCTCGGCTGTCATCTAATGTGTCTTGAAGTTTTCAGCGCTACATGAGCAACAACGACACTGAAAAGTACATGGGACGGGCGCTGATTCAAACATACTGAACTTTCACTTAGGCGCGCTAAGAAACTGTGCTTCACTTACACTTATTAGGTGATCATTCAATTTGTTGCATTTTTATTTTCAGTCGATCGTGAAAAAAAATAAAATCTACTGGTTCTGCTCGTCTCTAAGAGTATTTTCCTGTTGGCCTCATGCCTATTCTCAAGCAAAAAAACTGACCACATGCTCTCAACTTACTGGGACCAAACTTGTACTTTAGTGCTTTTGGTGGCACAACTGTGACGGTTGATCTGTAGCCCAGTCTGGATACAAGAAAACAATGTTCAATAGGACATCATAAGGATAAGGTACACAGAAAGCAATCATTTAGAATGTTTTAATGAGTTCAAAAATACATTCATATCCAGAATATACGACAATGTGAGCAACATTTATTTCTTACTATTATGTATTGTCGTTTACGGTGAATGTACACACTGTACTCATTAAGACTATATTTAGACGAAAGGATGTTGTTGTATCCGGGAAAGAGGCGCATCATTTTTAATCGACGTTGTCAGATGTAATAGGATGGCAAGTTGGGCTAGTTGGGTTACGTTCATTTTAAAAGAAAAATGCGGCGCGAACAGAGCCGACGGACAAAGAAGAGGTGCACAACACAAGCGCTGTCTTGCAACTAACATTTTATACATAACAAAAACATATAGAAAAGCACCTGGAAAACGACGCATGTGCAGCAGTCACATGAGGCAATTACACAAGCAACAAAATCAAAACGGAAGAGATTTCTCGGCGCGTCCTTTGCTATGGCCCATGGCACATCAGGTGTTGTCGAAGAACCGTATCTCTGCATCATACAGTGTGATAGAGGGTTGGGTAATGTACGCGCCTATTTTTTTTCTTGACGAAAACGCTTCAATAATCTCTCTGGTACGCTGTTAGCGGTGCCGGTAAACTACCTCGGTGCTCTCGAATATCGCATTACCATCCATTTTTTCCTCCGCACTGAGCGCATTGTTTTTGATACACCTGAAGACGCTTTTCCGATTTCTTTTGGGCGAATATTTAAGCATCACCTGGTGTGCCCGATATGCACCTTTTGGCATGTAAAAAGAACCTGCTACACCACCGAGCGCGCACAATCCACAAATCTTGATCTGGGCAGCACCGAACATGTAAATGGCTGCATTTTTTTCTTCCAATATTGGACATCTGCTCCTGTCATCGGACACAAGTGTTGAAGCTTCTAGGGTGCTGAGCAAACCACGTCAAAACTAAAATGGCGAGCAACATTCCTGAGATTGTGTGCCATGCGATGCACGTACGGAGTGGACACTGCTTTCTTTCTGGATCCCGATTCTTCACCTCCGTTCGTGGTTCGGAGACCACTCAAGTTGCAATTAGTTTTTCGCGTGCACGTGTTATGACGAAGAGCGCGAAACCTGCCGCTAAAACTGCATTTTAAACTCCTAAAAAACACCATAGCCCTCTCCTGCCTAAGGTCCGCTCTAGAAAAATCTTGTGCGCACTCCATAACACGTGGTGCTTCCTTGCAGGTGCAACGACTGACTGCGGCAGATTTCCCGCTCTTAGTCATAACACATGCACGCGAAAAACTAATCGCCAACTTGAGGGGTCTCAGAACCACGAATGGAGGTGAAGAAACGGGAGCCAGAAATAAAGCAGTGTCCATTCCGTACGTGCATCCCATGGCGCACAATCTGAGGAATGTTGCTCGCCGTTTTAGTTCTGACGTGGTATGCTTAGCACCCCAGAAGCTTCAACGCTTGTGTCCGATGTCCAAGAATGGAAGAAAAAAATACACCCCTTTGCGTGTTCGGTGCGGCCCAGATCAAGATTTGTGGATCGTTGCGTTCGGAGGTGTACCACATACGTTTTAGTTGCGAAAAGGTGTATATCTGACACACCGGGCGATGCTTAAATATTCGCCCAAAAGAAATCGGAAAAGCATCTGCAGGTGTATCAAAAACACTGCGCTCAGTGCGGAGGTAACAAGAATGGTGAGGCGATATTCGACAGCACCGAGGTACTTTACCGGCACCGCTATCAGCGTACCAGAGAGGTTATGGAAGTGTTTTCGTCAAGAAAAAAAAAACGCGCGTGCATTAGCCAACCCTCTATCACATTGTATGATGCGGAGATACGGTTCTTGGAAAACACCTGATGTGCCATTTGCCATACAAATGATGTCCGGCGCAACCTTTCGCGTTTTGATTTTTTCGCTCTGGCATAGATTGCCTCATCTGGTTCTTGGGCATGCGGCGTTTTCCAGGTGATTTTATATATGTGTTTTTTTCTGTATTAAATTTTATTTGCGAGAAAGCGCTTGTGTTGTGCACATCTGTTTCTTCCGTCATCTTTGTTCGCGCTTTATTTTTCTTTTAAAGTGTCGTATCTAGATTGTATTATTTTCTAAAAATAGTACTGCCATGACCGCGGAGTATCAGTGAGTGCATGTGTGGTGCTGGCTGCATTTACCTGATTTCTCTAATAATATTTCTTATTGATGCAGGGTTAATTCCTTTTTCTAACGGGTGAAATCTTTACAATAAGAAACTGAACCGTATTTCTGATACTTGCAAATTATATAAGACAAGTTATCGAATTCAATTTCTTTATATCTTAATTTAGATAAACCAAGCGTAGCGAACTAGTGTTTTACTCTATGAACTCTATCTTGATGAGCAAAGGTAAAGGATAGAATTCTGGCTTTGTGTATACTGATGCGAAAGAAAACCCCGCCGCGGTGGCTCAGTGGTCAGGGCGCTCGGCTACTGATCCGGAGTTCCCGGGTTCGAACCCGACCGCAGCGGCTGCGTTTTTATGGAGGCAAAACCCTAAGGCGCCCGTATGTTAAGCGATGTCAGTGCACGTTAAAAATCCCCAGGTGGCAGAATATATTCCGGAGCCCACCACTACGGCACTTCTTAATTCCTTTCTTCTTTCACTCCCTCCTTTATTCCTTCCCTTATGGCGCGATTCAAGTGTCCAACGATATATGAGACAGATACTGCGCCATTTCCTTTCCCCAAAAACCAATTATGATTTTTATTATGCGAAATAAATGCACAGAGAAGGGATTTTATACTTTTAAAGGAAGGCTTGACAAAACAGCTCGAGCTGTTTTCTCATTACTTTTATTCGTTCACAATTCTGCGCTTCGAGCTCCTCTTTAGGCCTTAAGAAATTTAAAGGATACATGTAGTTGCGCATTCTTTGTTTTGAAAGGGAAATTTAGTATTAAATTATATCGTCCAATAACTAAAAATGCCAAACCACTATAAATTTGCCTACTCTATGAAAAAGTCTATGAAACAATATGAACGCGAATAAAAAAGCAGCGAGGACGTCTGCGGTTAGTGAGTCACGTGCCCTTCGCATCAGTTACAGGTTATAGAAATTATGGACAGCCTCGTTGGCCTCACTTCTAATATATGAAATTGGCAATCAGTAACGGCTGATTACGAGTGCGCTAGTGAGTGTAGTGCACTGCATCCTAGAAACATGGAGCGGTCGCTGGCCGTTCAACAAAATTACAACCAATTTGTGTTCTTGGACTCGTCTTTATGACTGAGGAGCAAGTCGGTCATTGCTTCCAAAAATTCGTCATTTCGGCTTACGCTAGCATTTACCCGACTACGCTTACAGTGTTTTCCACAACTTTTGTCTAGGTTTATGTGAAAACAGCGTGCTCTGCAAAGATTTGGTCACCGTAGGGTTTTAGGACGTCGCTATCGTTTGTAACAATATATTTCAATCCATCCACAATTTCAACAAATATAAATAAGCTAACTTATAACCTCTAAAACCTGTTTTTAGTTTTGAAGATATATTTATAGAGGAACCTCAGAAATGCGCTGTGATTTCATCTTTATAGCAACTATAACATGGCTTGTTTTACCGAGGTTAGGGAAAAATATTTTCAAACATTCACATGCCCTCCTACGTCTCGAGGTCAGCAGCCTCAAATGTGTTCGTCTGAACGAAAAAAAGTTGCGCCGAGGCTCTGCGAATACGGAGGCCACATGTCTCCCTGACTGTTCCGCCATGGTCAAGGTCGACTGATTTTGTTACAACCCTTTTGCTGAGACGTGAACATTACCAGGCAGTATCTGTTGAACAAACGCAAAAAAAATCTGGTGGTCAAAAGTGGTCACCCTTAATGCGCATTTAACGATTCTTGCATAAATGAATATTAGTCTCTCCTTGCAGATCTACTCCTAGGAACGGTAGCCGCTTTAGTCTCAGAATCTTCCTCTGACCGATTACTTTCCTTCCCGACCATAAGCTACCTGAACTTAGTATGCGTTATCGAAATTTTCCTCAATGGCAGCAATATTTCCTATTGCCCTAGAGTATCCCTTCAGCTGCTACATACTCTGAGCGTATATCAGGTGTTTTTTTTTTTTTGCAATGTCGAATATGTTTAAAGAAAGTTCACTTGCTGTTGATTTTTTAGCCTTCGTGTAAATTGGGGCTACGGGAAGAAGTAGGTAAAAGGCCGGATTGTCTAAATAGCTCGGTAATTAAACACATTATCAAACATTTCTAATTATTGCTTTACAGGTATGTGGTATTCTCAGAATTGGAGTGCGCCCTCCAAACAGTATAACCAAATGGAAAAAAATTTTATGAACAAATCTTTAGCGCGCATTACGAGGCAAATAACAGTCACCTTGGTTGCAATTTTCACACGGAAACTGAGCGGAGGTGACCACATCTGATGCTGATCGCCCTCCTCCCCCCCGTACCTTGAATTACACAGCTGACGTCACCTGGGGTCTAGATTTAAGGGCCGGCTGTCTGGCCCCCAGTTTCGCTTCGCTCCGTGTCGTTACTCAGTGCGCGCTGAAACTGTTCTTGCGATCTGACATCAAAAGAACTGCGTGGGTAATGTCGCTTGTCGAAGCGGCAAAAGAAAGTTTCACGCCTTCTCGCTTGGCGTGTGCGACTACGCTGGTCTCGGAATGGCGTCGTGAAGTGAAGGAAGATTATACACAGAAGTGGACACGGTTGTCGTGTATGTAACCACACAGAAGAACAAGCCGTCTGCCGGCGCAGTTCTACGCTTCGAAAAACAGAAGTGCTGGCTTCGAGCAGAAATATTGTGAAAATTTTCAAGAACTTTTCTTCTACAGTTTTTGTGGTGTCGAGAAGGCGACCTAAAGCGTATTTTCTAGACCAGAGTTTGAAATCAGTACGCTTTAGTTCGTAAGAGCGAAGCCATAAGCCAGCATTACACTAATAGGCAAGTGTGCTGGTGCAAGCATGGCACAAATATGGAGAATCCTTGTCAAGGACTGTATCTATCTTTTTCATGTAAGTCTACATCAGCAGCGAAGTGCGACAGACTTTGAGCGACGACAGGATTTCTGTAACTGAGCCCTGATTCAGTTACACAGTGTAATTGGATTTGTACAGAAGGTGATCTGGACGGATGAAGCGCCGTTCTGAAGCAATTATTCATGGAACCTATACAGTCTCCATTACAGAGGTGACGTGAAGCCTCACTGGCCTCGAGCGCATAAACAACAACAAAGGTTGGCCGTCAACATTTCTTGTGGCGTTCTCAATGACTGAACCATCAGATGCTGCTTTTGTGAAGAAGCACTAACTGTGAGAAAATACTTCGAAGAAATACTGGAAGATGTGGAAGATTTAATTAGAGGTGTGTTTCTCAGAACGCTCAGGGAAGCGTGTACCAGATTAATGGAGTGCCAGTAGTTTTCTTTACGTGCTGTGAAGCATCTGTACATCTATATTCTTCCCTGAAGTTTTAGAATCACACACACTTTTCTGGTTAAAATTGTTCGCCGGTGAGACTAATTTCCAAGATGTTTTAATAACGGTTGACTTAAAATTTAATTATAAATATTGGATTACGAATTACAATCACTCTACATGTATGTCATACGTCGATGCAAGTTTTTCTTATTTATTCATCGTCAATGTGTTCACTGAGTGTCTTCTCGGTCTAGCCTCTGAGTTTTCTCAGTCTGTATATTCCAGCGTGCACATACAGGCGCTAATAAAATACGCGAACTCACTTTTTCTTTTCCTGTAATGCCGAGAGGCATGCCAGCTTTGGCCACGCAGCTTGGTTGTAACTGCGAGCCAAGCCTCAGAGTAGAATACGCGATTCACCTTGGGCAGCAACGCTCTAGCTACGACCCGAAGCACTATTTTCAATATTGCTAGTAAAAGTAGGGAAGGCCTAAACGAAAAAAGCTCGACAGAATTGAGAACTCTCGCTTACGCATCGATGTTATTCGACGAGGTGAAGGAAACACAGTAAGGTACTGAATGCAGAAGCGTATCCCTTTGTGCTGGAGCGCAATTACCAGTTATAATTGCAGCATGTTACTCCAGTGACAGTTCGCACGGTTGTTACTCTGGCCTCAACGCACGTGGGTCCTATTGCGCAGACGTTTTATTCTTCTTCATGAACGAATGGCTCTGTTTTTGGAGACTAGGCGCCATCTTTCCGAGAGCATAGTTTCTCTAAACAGCGCGACGGGCTTAACAGTATAAAACCCGAAGTTTAAAAAAACTCGGTCGTTTCCCTGATGTTTTATAATAAAAATTTGCACTTGTATTAGAAATACGCAATAGGTCTAATTAGTTGCTCTGCAATTTTTCTTTTTATTGAAAGAGGGCAAATGCAGCCATGATTATATTTCGCATTGTACAGGAAAATTTTGTGTTTATAGACTCCAATATTAAGAAATGGTATAATATGGTTCCTTTTTTCTAGATCACAAAGTTTGTAGGATGCAGAGGATGGAGAAAGAGGGGCGGACACAAGAAAAGAGAGACACTATACCTGTACACGTTGCAATGAATTTCACTTACAGTATTCCCGGCTTGTTTTCAAATTCCACCCGTAGTATGTATGTGTATATTCCATTAGTTTGATTTTTCTTCTCCGCTGAGTGACAGCGGTTGTTTGTCTCGTTGTAGTTTCGCTGTTTGATGTAAAGCTCACCTTTAAGTTGAATCAACTGAAAGTAGCAAAACAAATGTGCGCCCAGTGGAATGAAACTGCATGCGCTTAGAACTTGTCATTGTTCTATTGCCCATTAAAGCTTTGGCGTACAATTTTTCAACAAATATTAGCGAAACAGAAGAGCACTCCTTTTTTAACCTTTACAAATACAGTCTAAGCACAACGTTCATACAGGTTTCACTGCGCTGGGGTTTGCTAGGCTGTCTTGTGCACCGCAAAAGAAAACTCCCGTGTTCCTTTGAAGTACAAGAGGAGGTTAGCCCGGGAAGCAGGTATGTGGGCTGCGATGGCGAGCGATTCATATGTGTAGCTCCTGGTGAGTGATGTACACACAGCTGGTCGTCGTGGCAGTGCTGTAGTCCCGCGCTTCTTTATCGCCACAGTGCTTCTGCTCCCTGTTTGCCGTATCGAACTGCCCGCGAAGTCTCGACTTGAATAAACGTGCCTTTCCGTAGCTAAATATGCCCGTTCCTAAGATGATTGCATAGCAGTGGAGAACTTATAATTAGTTGTCATTAGAAACAGAGACCTTTGTATGTATCATCAAGCTCAGAGTCAAGCTTCCAGTATTCCACTGCTGCACTAGACGAAAGCTATTTAATACTAATGACCTGATGTTAATTGTCTCAGGTGAATTTGGACAAACGGCTCCATGTTATATATATATATATATATATACTGGCTTATCATGTGCTTACCAGCGGTGCGACTATTATTAAGTGGTGTTAGTAAAAGTAGAGGGCCCAGAGAGCACAGCTTGATGTACAGCGGCGAAATTTTAAAGACGATTAAACGGAAAGGGCTAGCAGCGCGTGGAAACACAAGCAGTATAGCGGAGTAAGTGTAGACAAAAGCAGTGTTCGCGGCACTGCTTTCTTGTGAACCTCCCTGTATAGCTTATACATTTAAATACATTTAAATGGGGACTGAGGACGTAGCAGATGTCCGTCATGCCCTCACCCCCAAATGGCACACTGCTGTTAGCCTTTATTCTTGATACTTGAAGAGAAAAGTAGCTGCAAGTGATATAAAGGTACATAAAATTTTTGTCTTAAAAAGGACATTGATTATTGAACACCTCGGATATTGTCAGACATTTACCTTTTAAACCTGCAGAAGGCCGTATTGTTGTTTCTGTACGTGTCAGGGCAACGCGGTTTGCAGTTATGTTCCAGTGCGGGCACTTTAGCAGGATTTCAACCAAAAATGCATCATTTAAAACCTGGAAGTGTGCACTTTCTTCCAAGCCGTTCAGAAACTGCTAAACGCTCAATATTCATGGCCTTTTCTCAAACTCCAAAGTATGAGCTGTTTCTGCCTGCGTTCTTTTGCTATTCTTTCACTGTTGACATATTGGTTCATGGCTCCATGGGCTGTGAGTTTGATGTTAGTGCAACTGATACTTTCATTCCTCTTTACGTTTAGCTTAAAGCCTGGGAGCTCCTTGCGCTCAACATCTAAGGAATTTAAAAAAGTACCTTACATTGTATTCCTGCAAGCTATTACCATGCCGACTGTATTTCGCATCATGGACCCAGCAGACCGTCTTGAGGTCCGCTGCGTAGCCACACTAAGCGCATTTTATTGTGCGAAAGCACTACTTCACGAGGTATCACCGGCTCACCGAGTTTGTGTGAAGCTTGACCTTAAGGGCTCATTCACACATGAGAGTCACAGAGGTCGCACTACTAGTGGTTGCCTACGACTGCACCGCAGTTCGACAACACCGATGTTCACACTTGCAAGGGCGACCTGCGGGTCGCCTTCTCGTTCGATTCTCGTTCGATTCTCGTTTGAAGTGAGAACTCTAGGGAATGACGCCGTTCGCACGCTTTCGAGAGTTTCGTCTGCTTTGGCCGCGTCTCCTGGGCTCGCGCTTGGCCCTCGGAAGTGCTCTAGTCCCTCGATATTGGCAATATACTGCGAGTACCAGAGCGAAGAGGAAGATATTGTCACGTAGTGGTGACGGCAGTCGAGGCAGCGATGAAGACGGACGAAAGGATCTTCTAAAAGAACTGTTTATTGGGCTGACTTGCACCCAAAATGGACTGAATCACTCGGCGGCGGCGAAGCGACAAGCGTGCTCGGCGGTCGTCGAACAGAATGCCCGCCGCTGTCGGCCGTGCTCAATTTAAAGCTGATAGCGAACATTCGAGATAAAGGCCGCAAAGTTACTAGAACATTCCGGAACAACGTAGAATCAGCTTTGCCTGGCTGCGATCAATCGAGATAAATCTAGTCGCGTCTTGCGTCGCAAACAAAGCGATAAGGTGGTGTCGCGGCAGATTTGAAAAACGAACAAACACTGCAAATATTGGCGGCATTACTCCCCTCTCAAAGAAGCATCGACCCGATGCATTAAAACAAATAATGCGACTAGTAAGGGAAAAAAAACAGATCTTGCGAAAATAGAGCATGGAAATGCAGCGGCCTTTAGCGGGCATAATACGGCTTCAGACGGACTACATGGACGACTTCTGGTCGTACGCGGCGTCGCTGGGATGCAGTCATTGCGTCAGGGATGACCTCATAATCCAGTTCACCCAGCCGACGAAGAACCTTGTACGGGCCGAAATAGCGGCGCAAAAGCTTTTCACTCAATCCACGGCGGCGAATGGGCGTCCACACCCAGACTTGGTCTCCTGGCTTGTATTCCGCGTTGCGTCTTCTTAGGTTGTAGCGTCTGGCGTCGGACCGCTGCTGATCTTTGATCCGTAATCGGGCAAGCCTTCGAGCTTCTTCTGCGCGTTGAAGGTAGGCGGCAACGTCGACGTTCTCTTCTTCTGTAACGTTGGGCAGCATGGCGTCTAGCGTGGTCGTGGCCTCCCTGCCATGGACGAGCCTAAAAGGCGTCATCTGGGTGGTCTCCTGCACTGCGGTGTTGTAGGCGAAGACGACGTAAGGCAGGATGACATCCCAGGTTTTATGTTCGGCATCGACATACATAGCGAGCATATCGGCGATGGTTTTGTTCAGGCGCTCGGTCAGTCCGTTGGTCTGCGGATGGTATGCAGTTGTCCTCCGGTGGCTGGTTTGGCTGTAGCGCAGGATGGCTTGCGTGAGTTCCGCCGTAAATGCTGTTCCTCTGTCCGTGATGAGCACATCGGGGGCGCCGTGTCGAAGAAGAATGCACTCCACGAAAAATTTGGCCACTTCTGCTGCTGTTCCGTTCGGTAGGGCTTTCGCCTCGGCGTAGCGGGTCAGGTAGTCGGTCGCTATGATGATCCACTTATTTCCAGATGTTGACGTTGGAAAAGGGCCAAGCAAGTCCATGCCAATCTGCTGAAAGGGTCTTGAGGGAGGTTCAATGGGGTTCAGAAATCCTGCTGGTCGTGTGGGAGGAGTCTTTCGTCGCTGACAATCTCGGCATGTTTTCACATAGTGTGCGACATCGGCAGACAGTCGGGGCCAGTAATACTTGTCTTGAATGCGGCGGAGGGTGCGAGTAAACCCGAGATGTCCAGCTGTCGGCTCGTCGTGTGAAGCCTGTAGAACTTCTTCGCGGAGACAAGTAGGTACAACAAGGAGGTAGGCTGTTTTGTTCGCTGTAAAGTTCTTCTTCACAAGGACCTCATTCTGCACACAGAAAGAAGACAGTCCTCGCTTGAATGAAGCGGGGGGTGAAGAAACCTTGCCTTCCAGGTACTCGATGAGGCCTTTTAGGTTGGGGTCCGAGCGTTGCTGCTGAGCAAAAGAGCTTGCGCTGATGGGTCCCAGGAAGGCGTCCTCATCGTCGTCCAGCGGCGGTGCATCTACAGGGGCTCGTGAGAGGCAATCGGCGTCAGTGTGCTTGCGTCCGGACTTGTAAACGACGGTGACGTCAAACTCCTGGAGACGCAGACTCCATCGAGCGAGTCGGCCAGAGGGATCCTTCAAATTGGCAAGCCAGCAGAGCGCGTGGTGGTCGCTGACCACCTTGAACGGCCGTCCGTAGAGGTAGGGGCGGAATTTCGACGTAGCCCAGATGATGGCAAGGCACTCCTTCTCAGTGGTCGAATAGTTAGCCTCGGCCTTGGAAAGGGAACGGCTAGCGTATGCGATGACCTTCTCCAGCCCGTCACTTTTTTGAACGAGAACGGCGCCTAGTCCCACGCTGCTTGCGTCGGTATGAACTTCAGTATCGGCGTTTTCATCAAAATGCGCAAGGATCGGTGGGGACTGTAAACGACGCTGAAGTTCCTTGAAGGCTTCTGCTTGCGGCGCTTCCCATTTAAACGGCACGTCTGCCTTCGTCAGTTGGGTCAGGGGCTCGGCGATGCGCGAAAAGTTTTTCACAAATCGTCGGTAATATGCGCATAGTCCGAGAAATCTGCGCACTGCTTTCTTATCGGCCGGCGGTTGAAACTGTTCAATAGCAGCTGTTTTCTGCGGGTCTGGGCGTACTCCTTCCTTGCTAACGATGTGGCCTAGAAACAGCAGCTCTTCGTAGGCAAAGTGGCATTTCTCTGCTTTCAAGGTTAGGCCAGACGACTTGATTGCGTCTAGTACTGTTCGAAGTCTTTTGAGGTGCTCTTCAAAGTTCGAGGCGAAGACAACGACGTCATCTAAATATACCAGACAAATCTGCCACTTCAGGCCTGCCAGCACTGTATCCATTACTCGCTGAAACGTCGCTGGTGCGGAACAGAGACCAAACGGCATCACCTTGAACTCAAACAGCCCATCCGGAGTTATGAATGCTGTCTTCTCGCGATCTCTTTCGTCGACCTCAATTTGCCAGTAGCCGCTCTTAAGGTCCATCGATGAGAAATATTTGGCGTTGCAGAGGCGGTCCAGTGTGTCGTCGATGCGGGGGAGGGGGTAGACGTCCTTTGTTATGTTGTTCAAGCGGCGGTAATCCACGCAGAATCGAAGTGCGCCGTCTTTCTTTCTCACTAGAACAACCAGTGCCGCCCATGGGCTGTTTGAGGGCTGGATGACGTCGTCGCGAAGCATTTCCTCGACTTGGTCCCGGATGGCTTGTCGTTCTCGTGGAGACACACGGTAGGGGCTTTGACGGAGAGGTCGTACGTGTTGGTCTGTTATAATGCGATGCTTGGCAATTGGCGTCTGTCGCACCTTCGGCGATGTCGAAAAGCACTCACTGTAGTTTTGAAGCAGATTGCGGATCTGGTCTTGTCTGTTCCGGTGCAGGGCTGGGTTGATGCCGAAAGTGGGCGAGTTCTCTTGGTCAGGCGGATCTTCTGCCGAGGGGTCGGAGAGGGCGAAGGAATCTCGTACGTCAGATATTTCGTCGTAGAAAGCAATCGTCGTTCCTCTGTTAATATGCCGGAATTCTTCGCTGAAGTTAGTCAGCAGTACTTCGGCCTGGCCATTGCGGAAATGTGCGATGCCTCTTGCGATGCTGATTCCTCGGTCTAGTAGCAACTGCATGTTCCCCTCGATGATGGCTTCAGTGTTTATGGCTTTCGTGGCGCCTACGGTCACGATAACGCTTGAACGGGGTGGGACGCTCACTTCTTCCTCCAGGACACTTAGGGCAACGTGATTTTCCCGAGTTTTCATCGAAGCGATGGCTTCGTCCGTCGAAAGCGTGATCAGCTTGGATCGCAGGTCGATGATCGCCTGATGCTCATTAAGGAAATCCATACCCAAGATCACTTCGCGGGAGCATTGCGGTAGCACAATAAAGGTCGCAGGATAGGTATGTCCTTTGACAGTCACCCGCGCTGTGCATCGTCCTGATGGCGTAATGAGGTGGCCCCCAGCGGTGCGAATTTGTGGGCCGTCCCAAGCCGTTGTGACTTTTCTGAGCTGCGCAGCGAATGTTCCATTCATCACCGAGTAATCGGCTCCTGTGTCGACTAGAGCGGTAACTTTCCGGCCGTCGATAGTCACTTCTAGGTCGGAGGTTCTGGGTCTTGCATTGCATGTCGCTCTCAGCGTCGGGTCACGGCTTCGTCGCGTATGCGAGTCACGGGTTGGGCGTGTGGTCGAAGCTCCTCTGGGTGGCGGCGTCGATTTCAAGGTAGCTTGCGTCGTGGTTCTCATTGTGTGCGGCGTCGGTGCAGCGAGTGTCGGTTCTTCATGCGGCGTCGCGGGTGCAGCGTCTTCATGGGGCGTGGTCGGTGGAGGATCTTCGGCGTTTAGCTCGTGAGCAACCTCACCTCCAGAGGTTGCTGCCTTTAGTTTCCCCTACGGGGGCTGGGCGACCTTCCTCGTACCGCGGCTGCGTAGCTGCGGCGTGGCGACGCAAAGCGCGAGGTTGACGGCGATGGTGAGCGCGAAAAGCGGTTCGGCGTGTACTCTTCTCGACGCAGGTACTCGTCGATTTCGTGCGGACGTTGTCCGAAGCGTGGTCGTGGGGCGTTAACGGAAAATCCTCGAAGACCGATACGTCGGTACGGGCAGTGACGAAGAATATGGCCGGCCTCACCGCAATGGAAGCACAACGGCCGGTTGTCGGAAGTCCTTCAGGCGTCGCATTTCCTGGGGCTTGAGCGTCGGTCATAGACTGGGCGGGTAGGGGCTGGGAGGCGGCGTTGTGGAACGATTGGCTCATCTCGGGGAGGACGTGGGGGTTGTCGTTGGGGCTGAGCAGTCCTTACTGCAGCGGCGTAGGTCATGGCCTGGGGTTCTGTGGCCGTCGGGGTGCCAAGTGCCTGTTGCACTTCTTCCCGTACCACGTTCATCAGAGTCGATGCTTGTGGCTGTGGGGAGGATGGCAGTAATAGGCGTAGCTCCTCTCGGACGATTTCGCGGATAACGTCCCGCAAGCTGTCGCTGGTGGTGGCCGGCGTGTCCGAACGGATTGCATAGGCAGAGGAAGGGCGGTTGTACTGCCGAGCTCGGACGTCGAGGGTCTTCTCAATCGTGCAGGCTTCCTGCATGAATTCCTCGACCGTTTTTGGCGGCTGACGGACGAGGCTGCCAAAGAGTTGTTCTTTTACGCCGCGCATTAAGAACTGAACTTTCTTTTCCTCGGTCATCCCGGGATCGGCGCGGCGAAATAGGCGCTTCATCTCCTCGACGTAGCTGCGGACGGGCTCATTCGGAAGCTGGATCCTGGACTCGAGGAGTCGTTCGGCTCTTTCTTTCCTCACGACACTGGTAAATACCTTCAATAGTTCTCTCTTGAATAGCTCCCATGTCGTAAGGGACGACTCGTAGTTTTCGTACCACGTGCGTGCGGAGCCATCCAATGAGAAAAAAACGTGTCCAATCTTTGCCGCATCATCCCACTTGTTGAATGACGCCACGCGCTCAAATTGATCCAACCATTCTTCAGGGTCTTCGCCTAGGGATCCATTGAAAGTTGGCGGCACCCGCGGCTGCTGCAGTATGATCGGTGTCGACATCTTCGGCGAGATTGCGGTGCTCGTAGCCGCGTCTTTTCGCTGTCTTGTGCGGTCCGGCAGTTTCCCGAACTCAGGCTCCTCTCCCTGGAGACGTCGGCTGGCTCGCTGAGCTGCTGGCTCGTCCTCGGGTGCGAAGCGCTCAGGGCTGGCTTCACGACTTGAAGGGGGCGTCCGGAACATGGAAGGCTACCCCGCACCTCCACCAGATGTCACGTAGTGGTGACGGCAGTCGAGGCAGCGATGAAGACGGACGAAAGGATCTTCTAAAAGAACTGTTTATTGGGCTGACTTGCACCCAAAATGGACTGAATCACTCGGCGGCGGCGAAGCGACAAGCGTGCTCGGCGGTCGTCGAACAGAATGCCCGCCGCTGTCGGCCGTGCTCAATTTAAAGCTGATAGCGAACATTCGAGATAAAGGCCGCAAAGTTACTAGAACATTCCGGAACAACGTAGAATCAGCTTTGCCTGGCTGCGATCAATCGAGATAAATCTAGTCGCGTCTTGCGTCGCAAACAAAGCGATAAGGTGGTGTCGCGGCAGATTTGAAAAACGAACAAACACTGCAAATATTGGCGGCAATATCGTGACAATGTGCACCGCGGCCGTAGCACAAGCGGCCTGCTAGCCAGCCTGAATGCCGGCAGCTAGCGTCAGAAAAATGCGCTAGTATGTTGTTTGTTCGCGTTCATACCATGCCCTGGGAAATCTAAATTCAAAAATGTATCAGTTGTGAAGGTCATTGGCCAATAGTGAGCTGCTGGATAGAAGCAAATTTCTTCTCATAGCCGCTGTGCTGCTGCTGCTGCCCAAAGCGGCTCGATCGCCTGGCGTCTGCTTTCTCCGCTGCTGAAGGCGTCGCGGAAATCGAGCATATTTTTATATTATCATGAGAAGGGGTTCACAATAAAGTCGTGACGAGAGTAGCATCTCGGTTACAGCGCTGGTCAGTGCCGAAGCGCCTTCAGCTGCGGCATCAATGTAAAACCGGCCATGATCAGCGACGACTAGGGCAGCGCCAAGGATAATAATAATAATAATAATAATAATAATAATAATAATAATAATAATAATAATAATAATAATAATAATAATAATAATAATAATAATAATAATAATAATAATAATAATAATAATAATAATAATAATAATATAATAATAATAATCAATCAATCAATCAATCAATCTTTATTTTTCGGTGCCCAGGAACAACCCAAAGGTCTTGGTGCTGGTACACCATTCACACGCACAAAATGTAAATTTGTCTTCCACAAAGGAAGAGACTCACGGGAGTTAATGCAGCATATAAACATATAAAAAGACATATAAACTAGGCGTGACAGCAAGCATGAAGCAAAAAAGTGAAAACAAGAAAACAGCGAGAACAGCGGTAAATGAAAACAGCTAGAACAGGCAACAGACATATAAACAACTAATGAAACAATAAACAAAGAGAATGAACACAAGAACGACCGATAACAGCCAAGTACAGCATATAGCAGAATACAAACAAGAATAAAGCCAATACTAATATGAACGAATAAGAAACCTCTGAAATACAAGATAGAAATACAATCATACACAATAAGAAATGTAATTAGTGAACGCGTTACAGACAATAATAATACAACAATAATAATAATAATAATAATAATAATAATAATAATAATAATAATAATAATAATAATAATAATAATAATAATAATAATAATAATAATAATAATAATAATAATAATAATAATAATATAATAATAATATTATTATTAATAATACTAATAATAATATTAATAATAATAATAATAATTGGTTTTTTGGGGGAAAGGAAATGGCGCAGTATCTGTCTCATATATCGTTGGACACCTGAACCGCGCCGTAAGGGCCAAGGAGCAGTTAGCGCATTTCGTCGCCCGGCGCACCCGCCAGCGGCGTCGTTATCGAAAGCTCGGCTCGCTCGCTGATTGGTTCAGCGGTTTGCGACTCGCAGTCGCACGGCTTAAAAATTGAGCAGCGAACGACTGGCCCGCGAATGTCATTTTTCGACCAACGCGACCGTTTGAGACTGTCGCATTTTGACGAAAACGGTCGCGCGATTTCTGCGACTCTCAAGTATGAATGGGCCGTTAACACTCTCGCGCTGTTAATTGCCCGTCGTCGTCTTTATCAACTATTAATACTGTCGAACTAATATCATCGCCAGACGTGCCGACGACCCAGCAAAGTAAAACCATGGTCCAACCAGGGTAAAGGCATGAGGTGAAGTTCGATGAACTTTCCGTGGCGCCAGTCGGTCGTGTGTCCGCGAGGAATGCCGCACCTGTGGAGTAACCTCAGAGGGACACCCGATGGGCACCCATCGGTGGCTGCATTGTGATCAGTGCGTCGCCAACAAAGGGACCCGTTTCGCCTCCCTGTCTCCCCTTCTACTAGCGGATGACTGTGTTCTTCGCGCTGTTACGGGAATAACCCGTCTAGAAGAAGCTTAGACAGGTAGGGCAGTCGAGATGTGTGCGGCGTCAAGCGGTTGCCGACACTTCGGGAATGCAGGAGCTGCGTGAGGACACGTGAAGGAATGGAAGAGATACGCAGGATCAAGTGACCATGAAGCGCATTCTTCCCTTGACGACTCTCTTCTTTTTTTTCTGTAAAGAACTTGAGTCATATGTTTGTCTCGCATGCACGTGTGCGAAAGAGAAAACAGAAGACAATGTTAGGAATGTAGTAACTGTGGTGCTCTGGGTGCCGTGGGAAATGGTAGTCGCGTATGTGCTGTTTGTGTGTTTGAAACATCTCCTTTCCCAAATATTTGCCTAGTCGAGGGAATTGCAGAGCTTTGCCTTTCCTTTCCCTGACCATTGTTTAATCAGTATTCTTCCCCTATCTGTGATTAGTTGGCGGAAACCTTATTTTCCTTTCCCTAACGACTGATTGGTGGGGAGGGTCGCTTGTTACCTTATTGGTTGCTTTCCCCACTAAGGGCGGATACAGAGTGTTCAAAAGTAAGTTGAACCAGGGAGGAATTCGTCTGATCGGAGATTTAGTCATGCCGTAAATAGTTTTCTGCTTGCTCGTTTCTTCTTGTTTTATTTATGTTGTAAATAAATAGTTAACCTTCTCCTTTCCTCGAATAACGTGAATGTTTGCAAATTAGAACCTCCGATTTCATCGTCAACAAGGTGTTTCCACTCATCGCCACCTGATAGGGATCGCAACTGGCGAAGTCGAGTCAGGATTGCAACTGGCGCAGTCTGAAGGAGAAATTCAACTCCTGCTCTCACATATCTTGACGATTTAATTGCTTTAAAGTTCCTAAATTTTTTATATGCTCACAGAAGAGGTTTTCGAAGTTTCAGACTTATTAACTAAGTCAAATCTAGTCTGCAGTTTGTTATCTGCAAGTATTTAGGAATAGCATAGTACACCTGCAGTAGGGATTCTGCAGTGAGTGCTATCGTCCAAGAGGTACGGGAGTCCCAAGCAGCGATATCGGGTAGGAAGTGAAAATAAAATGGCACGCCTGTTAGGCAGGCGGCGAAGACATGAGGAAACTCCAGTTTGACGGCTGCTGTCATGGAGTGAAAAAATGGGGATAGGGAGGAAGGACGATGCGATGATTAATTCGTCCCGGAGGAGCAAGTACCTAACACTAAAGCCGTTTTTTTTTCATCGTTGTAAGCTTAACTAAGTCCTAAACAAGGCAAACGCCTCTAATATATCCTTGCAAATAATTCGATGCTGTGATAGCTTCGTTTACTGTAGCCCGCAACGCTTTTCATCACACCTGCTTCCCGAATCTATTTCTCCCCTTAATAATAATAATAATAATAATAATTGGTTTTTGGGGAAAGGAAATGGCACAGTATCTGTCTCATATATCGTTGGACACCTGAACCGCGCCTTATGGGAAGGAATAAGGAAGAGTGATGGAAGAAAGGAAGAAAGAGGTGCCGTAGTGGAGGGCTCCGGAATAATTTCGTCCACCTGGGGATCTTTAACGTGCACTGACATCGCACAGCACACGGGTGCCTTAGCGTTTTGCCTCCATAAGGACGCAGCCGCCGCGGTCGGGTTCGAACCCGGGAACTCCGGATCAGTAGTCGAGCCCCCTAACCACTGAGCCACCGCGGCGGGTCATTCTCCCCTTCTGCGTTTAAATTTCCGTGCTTAAAATCAATTACATTGACAGTTGTCTGCTTTCCGCATTCCATTCTCTGCCCATGCAATTTGCTTTTCTCTATTTCAGTTAGGTTAATAACTACTCGCGTTCGTTCCCTAATTTACTCCGATATCTTCTTTTATCTTAGTGCAACCCAAGCCACTTTCGTTCCCGCCTCTCACTGTTTTGTGCAGAATTTAATCTAAATGTTTTCGTTAGCCTGCTCAGAGGGTGAGAGTCAGAAGCGCAGCGTGAACGTCCTGCCGTATATTTGTTTTTATGTAGTTCCATAGTTTCTATATTTTTCGTTGATAAGTATGATAATGTTATCAATCTATATAAATTGATAATCTGTGCTTAAATCTGCATGTTGATGCCTTATGGCTGCCTTATGGCTGTCATTCAGCTCTTGTTATCACGTGTTTTTACAGAGCTCGCAATGCGCCACAGGTATTCGTGCGACATTACCTTGTGCAACATGCGTATTAATCGAGAACACCTACGAGCTGAGTGCGTTACTTAGGAGTCATAGACTGCTTGTACCTGCATTTCCGCTTTCGTTTTACGCTACCCACACACATGACGCCTTTAACTTTATCGCAGTTCACGCAATCGACGCATTACTAATTGAAGTGTTCTATTGAAGACAGGTGGGTAATATTTATTTTTTCTAATTGCAAGACGTTCAAAAGAAGTAGCACACTGGAGCAGAAAAAAGTATTGAAATAGACCCTTAATAAATAATTTAAGCAGAAAATTTTATTTCAATTGATTGTAAACTCAGAATACAAAATGTATAATAAGCAGTTGCAATAAAGAAGCAGTAAATGCTTGGTTAAATACGAGCCATTCCAATTAAGAAAAGTGCACTTTATTGCTTACACAGCGTATGTGTTTCGTATAATGAAATTTCAGAAAAAATGAAATATTGGGTTTCGCGTCTCGCATTTAGATGCTAAATTTTTATACAATAGGAGATAATTTCAAATCTCCTTTAAACATTTTTAGGGGAAGTTCTCTGAACAATCTCACTGAGACGCACCCGGGAAATTTATAAAACTAATTAGTGCAATGCTTTAAACCTAGATTTGTTAAGTATTTTTTTTATTAAACTTGCGCCTGAAGTGGTGAAATAAAGAAATGTAAAAGCTTCGAGCAATAGCATGCTGTAGCCTGTCCTATAAGGGTAATATTGGGCGGAATATGCGCTACATCGAATGCTTTAGATTGCGGAGTCTCAAGTCAAACCCTCAAGAATAAAAACTAATGAACCTAAAACTGTACGAAAAGAAGTTTCACGGCGACTCTAGAAAAGCCAGTACACTTACGTCATCGATGTCAGGTGTCGAGTCAACGCTGAAGCTGGTAGCGACCGCGCAGAAGGCGACTACAAGCCCGAGTAGCATGCTTTGTGCCTGCATTGTCCAGATCTGAGAGTCGAGGACACGCTTCGATGTCTGAAAGGCTTCCGTTTATATAAAAAAAGTTTCCCCCTAAGTGCAATGCACGCAGAAAAAGGTGTCGCCATTTAATAAGAACAAACCAACAGTCATGTTCAGTGCAGCTGGCGGCTTAGAAAAATTTGCTTCTTTTTGGAGCAACCGGTTCACGGAGGTTAAACATCAGTTACCTTGGAATTTATTCCGAGTAATCCGATGTTTAACCTCCGTGAATCAGCATAATTTAAAAGAAGTTCACAGATAGTGCATTAGGCAGCTGTTGTTTTCGCACTACTGAGAAGAGAAAAAAACAAGAAGAGGAAGCGGTAGGCTTGCATGTGGGTAACAGCTGTCGATAACAAGAACAGCCAAAAAGAAAGCCATCAGTTGGAGTGATTGATAATTTTAAATTCTGTTGGAGGGCTCAAGCATGTGATAAATGTAAGCGCACATTGTAGGGCCTTCTAGCTTATTCCGCGTTTATGCTCTTTTTCTTTTGCTGAAGACAAGCTGATTGTAATATTTTTTATCAGTGAGTTGCAAGAGATAGGACTGGATAAACGGGATTTATAGTATGTATGTCAAAATTTGGCATCAACAAGGTTTTTAAAAATTTGTAGTCTACCTAATTCGGCGCTGAGAGCTGGAGTACCACTGAAATGTAATTTCGGAAACGCGTATCACGTTCCAGGACGGCTTTTCTCTGAAAGATGTTTATGTCAAGAGCAGGACGACTTGCTCCGCTTTTTACACGGGTTGAACGCCTTTGGTGTTAGGAAGTCATGCTTCATCTTCCGTTCAAGCACACACACTGGCAGCTTTGCTCCACGGGCTGCGGCGTTAGACACTCTTCTAAAGGCACGCTACGTTTCTTCGTTGTTGTGTGCACAAAAACACAATCTTGAACGTGCAAACATTATCTAACCCTTCCTTCAGCGCACGCATCAAACGTTTTATTGAGGGGGTGCAATGCAAATTGCATAATTCAGGATAAAACGTGCGGCCTCCAGTACCGCGATATCTTCTCTTGTTTGGAAATACTCGTGGTTCATTGCGGGTAAGTTCTTTTGGCGGGCGGGCAACTAAATAATGTTTAAACAGATAGCTCTGAAATGTTCGGCATGAGCTTCAGCGTCAGGATCAGCGTTTGGTTCGGCATTCGTGTTGGCATCATTTACGGCGTCATGTTTTGTCTCATGATGCTGCTCCTGGAGGCTGTTCCAATGATTCTGAAGAGAATGACAGCTAAACACATTTAGGAATAACTAAAACACAAATCTTAAGCGTACGAATGCCGCGCTGCCTACAAAGGCGTTCTTGGTCTTTCTTGAAGGCCGGAAATGTAAGTGCGTTTAGCCATCCGAAAAAGTCGAACGCCCCCCTGTTGTGACTATCACGTTTTAAACAATAAGTGCAGTTGATCGGTTGAGTGAAGATGACTCACTGAATAAAAAAAAGTTCCGCAAGTGCGTAAGCTTTGAAGTGTTGGTGGTGGCGCATGCTGACAACACTATAACGTCCTGAAGGACTCTGAGATTCCGTGCGATCTATTGCTGTGGACATGTGGTGTCATGAGGCTCTGTAATAGCCGCATGATGGATAGACACACAGAACCACCTCGTTCTGCGTGTCGCTTGCTCGCAGAACCACCTCATTCTGCGCAGAACCAGTCTCTGCTCAGTGAACAATGGGCCTTGTTGGCGAGGTTTATGCTGCACAGGACCGGCCGCCTGAATGCTTGCCAGTTCTTGACGCATATGTGTTTCACCCGCAATTTTGATGTGCAGGTGGAGTGCTGTGTACGAAAATATGAGATTGCGTGTCTGCACTGCAGAACAGTATGTGTGTACGTAAAGCATTTGGCAGCCCAGGGGGATTTACTTCCATCCAATAAAGAAAAACAGCAGTGGTGATAGCCTAGTGGTCTGGAGCAGCGACCTGCGAAGCTTCTCTCTTCGCGCCGTCGCGATTCGACTCCGGTCGTAAGTAATTACCTCAATTATTTTTATTTAATACTTTCACTTTGCACAACTCCACCAACACCGCAAGCATGCCAACTTCCCATTATCTTGCTCAGGACTGAGCCATCGAAATAGTGCTTTCGCACGAAAAGGGCAAGAGAGCCATAGAATTAATTTTTACTATAATCAAACATTTGATTAAATTTTATTAAATAAAAACACCCGAAAACAGGTTTCTGTACCGAAAATGTAAATTCGCGTCGAAGGGTAACTCGAAATGATAGTACTCAAGAATGTAACCCGCGCTTTTACTGCGTACGCACTCCTCCGACTGTTACCAACCTCGATCAAAATCGTCCGTTGTCCATTTATTGTCTGTTCGTACCTCGCCTAAAGTGAGCACTCCCTCCCGCGGCACTTGCCGCTCATCGTCGTCTTCGACGTGCCTGTGTGGGGTTTCTCTCTCTCTCTTACGCAAATCAGGTCCGCTAAGAGAAAACCGGACGCCGACGGCGTCCGCTTTCCGAAACGAGTGGTTGAGACCGATAAAAACATCAGCGTAATTACTTGCGGTAACCTCCGCAACATGCGTCGCGACATAATTGCTTCATTTTAATTGAAAACTTTACTGAACCAAAAAAGTTGCGTTGCCACCGCCGTGGATGCGGTGTTGGGTCCAGGCTTCAGGCGATGGCCGCGGCTTCGTGCCTGCAGGCGACCTCCAGTGCCCAATCCACCACCAGCCTCTGAACTTCAGATTCCGAGCTGGTTACCGCAGTCTCCCACTGTTCTTTGTGGCTAATATACCATTCTGGCCTAGGCCTAAGCCTGGGGCATCCGACAACTTATGTGCAAGGTTCCTTTTTGGATCCATACACATGGGGCACTTTGGTTTAAAGCTACCGGGGTACATTAGGGCTCTTCTTTGTGGGCTAGGGAATGTGCCTGTGGCCTCCAAACAACCTGTTTCTGTTTTTTTAGCGAGTTATGCGGGGCCGGGTATATTAATCTCTGTTCTTTGTAATAGTTTGTAATCTCCTGGACTGTAGTCATGCACTGCTCAGCTATCTCCCAGAAATGAGAGCTCATGGACATAATTGCATGGATGTAATTGCAAGCAGGGTTGGAAATAAGTAGATTTGCCACTCACCAGACCAGTCAGCCATGGGCTGACCGTGACTGCGGGAGGCTTAAAACGTGCGGTGTGGTATGACCGTTAATCTCTCCAACTCGAACAATCCAACCTCCAACTGCAGACAGTCCAATCGTATTTCAGCAGATCCGTTGCTTTCAGGTGCGTTATTCGAGATGGCCGTGAAGAGCCGTGAAGATAGCGACAAATAATATAGCTGCAGCAGACTTAGTCATCGCTTTAGGTTTCAGCAAAGATTGTGGTTTTATTTTCGTGGCCTCAAAAATCGGACAGCCGTTAAAAAAAGGGCGCGCTATAGATTCTCCTGATTACGGTAGGATCTATATAACGTTTTGTAGCTGATTTTGTCTGAAAGATGATATTTAGATTATTGTAAGTGGTCGTTAAAGAGAAAAATCTAGGTTGGAGCATATCGCATCTGCTGCAGAATGAATAAAAAATAAAGTCGGAGTATGCAAACACTGCTCTGTTGGGCGTCACAGCTAAAGTTCGAAAGCGTAACCGTGTTGATGTGTGGGACCTAGGAAGATGAAATATGGCCGCCTACTCGGCTTACCAGGAAGTCATTAACTCGGGTATATTTCTGACCCACTTTTTCTCTTCCTGTACCTTGATGTGTCACCTAAAATTTTCCTTTCTACAGCTGGCTGAGTTGTCGGAAATATAAGTTCACCCCTTGCCCTTAGGCTCTAAGTTTCTGACCCAGATAAATAATTTAGAGATGTAGATTTTAAATACTTCTTCATTCAGGGATACTTACATATTGCGATATATCCTGTGAGGGTGCCCGCCAAATTCAGTCCATCCCACTGCTATTCTCCCAGTATTTCGTTTTCACGGTCCAGGTGTGCGGCCCCTACCTGGCGTAAGGAATTCTATTCTCTTACGACCTCCAAAATTTCTGTTTGTTTTCCTCTCACGCGATCCCGTTCCGGCCCAGCGTATTTTGCTGTATAGAAAGGCGGCGGCCGCTTGTCGGTTGCATTGGCGGCGCAGCATTATTTCAAGGTCCTATCTTGCTGTCTGGACTTAAAACGTAATGCTCGAAGGACGGCGTCATGCCAGAACAGCACCCAGGCATCTGCCACAACACGAACGCGCCGAAAACATAGGTTGGCCGCTCATGTGCTTGAAAGAAATGGGCATTGGCAGTGTATGTAATGCCAAGGTGAGATACCCCGCTGTCGTTAAGATAATAGACTGTCCCACTTTTCGTTACACTTGCCTTCTCTTGGAAGTCAAAGTCATGTGGGAGGATGGGACAAGGATGTTGGAGGGAATAATGCATCCGTAGCCGGCAAACGGAGTTACTTCCATCGATATGGTAGAGGCGCTTTTCCTGTAGTGGGACGTAGTCAGCTTGGTTAGGATCTTGATGATGATGATCCGCTGCGTTAAACGCGATTCTGACCAGCGCTAAGAAACTGGGCTCATTCCAGTTTCAGATTTTGGATTTCTTTTATGTTTTCCCTAAGAAGGTGCGCACACTGTTGATTGCTACAAGACAAGCCTTTGCAGCAACAGTGAAATTGCACTAATTTATTGCTTTTTTCGTAAGCCTGAACCGCCTAACATAGGATTAGGCCTAATGAAGGGAAAAACGTGAAGAAGGACTAGACGATGTCCCCTATTTTTGATGTTCAGTAGTCCTCTCGAAACTTCACCAGGACAAAGAGAGTGTATAGATACCACAGCTTGAACGTGCCTGGACAGGAGAAGATTCATGTTTTTAGTCAATGGTTTCCCGTGCAGAAATGCGCCTGGGCTACGACAGAGGCCGTAGCTGAGATCATCAGATCGCTTTGGACCTCCAAGAGATGTTTACGATGTACTGACATTGCACTGCACACCGGTGATTTTGCACTGTACCATAATCGCTTGCCAGCTGTGGTGTTCAATTACTAGGCACAAGTGCACAGGATGAAATTCCTGCCAGACCCGACGCTTACGATGGCTTTTAAATTTTGAACCCGCCTGTGTGCTGCGCTAGGTATGTGGGATAAAAAAAAAGCTACCACTGCGGAAATTGATCTAAGCGCTCCTACCGTGGATAATTGTTTTCTTTCCCCCGCTCCATAAAACCCCTGTCAAAGCGCAATTTAGCTGTCCAGCGATATTAGGAAATGTACTGCATCTTTTCAATTTCGATCAGTAATTTTATTTCGGCTATATGGCATTGTAATTGGCGGCGCCACAGCAGTCGCTAGATCCCGTAACGTCCAGCTTATTAGAAGATCATTTCATCTAGTGCACCACCACGCCGTGTAGAAAAATGCCGGTCTGTACTTCAGTCCGATAGGAACATGTTCAGTTGATGGTATTTCAAGGCTATGGTGACATTATAGAAGAAGTCCGTGTTTTTTGTTTGTTTTTTATTCAGTTATGGTGTTTTTGTTTATTTGTTTGTATGACGCGCACTTGAACTTAGACGCATTAAACTTTAGCAAATGAACTCTTTTAGACGTATCTATAGTTCGCATTCTTTTCTCGTTCTTTGCCCTGTCGAGGCGTTGCTCATGAATATGCTACTGACATTCAGGGAACGGAATTTTTAATGCTTGGTATGCCAGCCTTTTTAAACTGCGAAATGCCTTTTCACATTAAGCATTGATCACTTTACAGCTGAAGTCCGGCGCATGTAGGCGGCCAATGTTGGTAGAAAAGAAGTAACGGCATATTGAAGATATTTTTGCACAAACCTTTAGCGCATGGCGCGCCAGCACAATATACTTTAAAAAAAAATGACAGACGAGGTAGTTGATCGGTATGAAATTTCATGCTTTCACCGCAGAATAGTCGTTGAATAGTTAGTATTTCTCACAACTAACATGATTTGCGCTTCAGGGCGTGTTCTACGTGCCATTTAAAAGTATTTGCTTCATTAAGAAGACAGCGTTAAACCACTCGTCCAGCTTAAAGACCGGAGTAGTGGCGACGTCGCAGGTTCGTTCAGAAAAGCCGGATTGGTCGAGAGGGTAGTGATGTCACACGTGGAGCTGTTAAAAGAAAAATATTTAAAACATTACAAGGCTAGGCTCGCAATATGATTAAAACGTCAGTGGCACTCTTAAACATACTATAAATAAACGAAGCGAAAATGAAAATGAAAGATGGTTTTTGGGGAAAGGAATAGATCAGTATCTGTCTCAAATCTCGGCGGACACCTGAACCGCGCCGTAAGGGAAGTGATAAAGGAGGAAGTGAAAGAAGAAAGGAAGAAAGAGATGCCGTAGTGGAGGGCTCAGGAATAATTTCGACCACCTGGGGATCCTTAACGTGCACTGACATCGCACAGCGGACGGGCGCCTTTTGAGTTTCGATTCGAGTAATTAGCCGGGAATATAAGTCCTGACCCTTGGGTTACGATTCAAAAACGTTACCCCTCGGGCACGCAGCTATGTTTGTGTGGCTTAAAGTGGGGATTTATGTTTGCATCGTGTGATCTTTCTTATAATACGGAAACTTAGTCCGTGTCTGCGTGAGTAGGGCAACCGCTGACGGGAAACTTCAGCGCTTTCGCGTCATTCCCTTAAATGCAGAGCCGAAGTGTTTCCAAGAAGATCAGAGGGGCCATGGAAAGAAACGTGGTGCAGGCGTGACGTATAATGCATAGGCCTTATGAACAGATTGAGAAAATAGCAAGAACGACAGAAGGAGCCAAGACGAAAAGTGTGAAGGGGAAGAAGAGCAAGGGAGTGTGTCAGAGAACTGGAGGGAGAGAAAGAGGAGATACCAGAGGGAGGAAGAAAATAAGAGGAGAAGGGGCTCGCTGTGCTCATAGTGTGTGTCGGGTGCGGAAGGAAACAAAGAGAAGCGGAGGTCTGACGTAGGCCACGTAACTTTCGGTGGAATGCCGGGCTTGAGACGCAAGCTGTGTTTTTTTTTTTGGCGGCAAGCTGCCGATTATCAGGCCTACCGAACAGCTCCTTAACTTCTCTTTGAAGGTATCCCAGCTTGTGAGGTCATCCTTGTCGGTTTCATACCATACTCGTGCTGTGCCATTGAAATAAAATATGAAATTAGCGAGCATTAATGTCGGGTCCCACTTATTATAGGTGCTGACGCGTTCGTAAAGGCTGAGCTAGTCTTCCACACCCGTGCCATCAGTGCCGGAAAAGGTGCCGGGGTCTCGAGGATGTGCCATGACCTTTCGTGGTAGGGGGGCTACTTGAATCGCGGGGTTGAGCCACGGCCACACCGAAGCTGCGTGGTGTGCTGAGCGGAAAATCCGCGCCACCACCATTACGTTGTCCAAGGCGAGGAAGACGCAAGAACGACCCGGGCCGAGGGCACAGGGCCCGCACAGAGCACAAAGCACAGGGCACCCAAGCCCTTATCCCGTGAAGCACCGAGACACTTCGTTGACTCCGTCTTCATGCCCAATATCTGTTGCAGTATTTTGTGACAGAAGCAACCAGTGGAGGCTGACGGGGGAAGCTTGAGAGGTCCGCGCGGAGCCTTGACTTGTGTCGCACCCTGACCACGTGGTGCAATGTTCTCTATATTTGTGACAAGGTGATCCATCCAAAGGTCTTCGTGATTTTCGCAGTTCATACATATTGATGGTCTTGGCTGTTTTGTGGATGGCCTTCAGGTAATAAGTGGTTGTGCAGAGTTATTACGCGAGGAACTGCTCTGAAATACCCGCCCAGGCTAAGCGGTTGCCTTAAAAACCCTTTATACTGTCGTCGTGTTTTGCACATACTTACTCTAATGATAAGATTGCCTTTGAAAGAGATCTAAAGAACATTCTGGAGTGGTGCAGTGAATGGGACAAGCATAGTAACGCTCAGAAATCAGTATTTCTCTGTATCACTCGTAAAAAAAAAACTTTTCCAATACTCTAGGTAATTCACCATTGCCCGAAGCTACCAACTACGAATACTTGGGTGCTGCCTTGACTTCTCAGTGTCATGAAGCATGAATATTAATAGATAGAATTTGTTCTTCCGCTTTTCTTTAACACTGTTTCAGACTAAAATCCAAAAATGCCCTCCTGAATTCCAATCAGTCTGTTACTACTCGTTTCTTAGACCAAAGCTAGGCTATGCGTTCATTGCATTTGATATTTACACGAAGTGAAATATTAGTGCCTCGAAGTAATGCAAATAAGTGCAGGTAGGTTTATATTAATACGTATGCAAGGCTGAATTTCCCCTTTAAAACCATGACAGGAAATTGTATACCTACGTTTGAATCACACCGAAAAGATCTAAGGCTTGAATTTATTTCTCTGCTTTTTAATATAAGCTTGAAATGAGCCAATCGCCAATTAACACCAGCAAAAACACGCCACACAAGACATCGTTATCCTGATACACTGCCACCTTACTATACTTGAACAGCTACGTTTAAATTTTCTTACCGTAAATATGACAGAAATGAGTTACGATATTGTTGGAGTGTCACAATAAAGAGTCGTTAATGAATATTTCTAAATAGGAACACTTATGTGAATACTTTATAGCAGTTTTGATATTGAGCAGGTGTCCTGCTCATATCTAGACGTTTCTTCTTAGAAAAACATAGTAGTACATACGTTGTAAGCGATGCCACATATGCTTGCAAATGGTCTGTTCACTTTCTTCTCGCGTGGGTAGAACAAATCGCTGTCTTGTATCTGGCATGACAGTTGCTGACTCACTTATATCCTCTGCTAGCTTCTCATATCTTTATGACTATGGCAGTGTTTATTCATCTGTTCCTCAAAAAATTGTGTATCGCTATTTTTATTTAGTTTAAAGTATTGGAAGAATGAGGACGCTGGGAGCAGGCTTTATTGCTACTCGGAGGAACTTAGAATCAGTCCACCTTTTTTCATTTATTTAGGCATCTTACTCATCGTTTTTCATAGTTTTTATGCCCTGAGGCAATAAACATCGCTTCAAAAAAAAAAAAAATAGGGCTTCCGACAAACAGGAAGATGGGAGATGCCGATGGATACAGACAGATGAAGACGAGGTCGACGCACAATGCTGAAACTATTGTTGTTGTTTGAAACCAACACCAGTGACTGATCATTTGCAGATATTGGCTGATTGGTTTTTGGACTGAGAAGACGACTGAGCAAAACATTTTACGAGCATATATACATTCTTCCACCTGCGGTTTTCCTTATCCCTAATTGCAAGAGCCCTCCATCAATAAAACTGATTAATGTGCTGCAGCTGTATCATCTTTCATGATCACTATTCCCCTCAAGCGAGCTCCAACCTCCGTGTGTGCATTTTAATATTTCGATTGTGTTTTTGCTATATCCATAATTGTGAGGTGTGATTCGTTATCGCTCACCTTACTGACTTCTGCCTGCATCTTAGCCTCTGTACAAGTCTATTAAATCAACGGATTATAGCAATTGGCTTCGCTATTTTTGTATTTGTTTGTCATTTTTTATGTTTCTTTATTCTCTCTATTGACACTTGTGTTTCGCACATAACACTGAGAATTTTCTGCTATGCTTCACTAAAACATAACAAGGTTGAAACTGCGCAAGTCGATTGATTGAAAGGTCGCTATTAGTTTTGCTTTAAATATGAGTGAACGAATCAGCTCCTTGACTATATTCTGGCTTCAATTCTCCATTCGAAGTGAGAGAGTAATGTCTGTTGGACCTTACCGACTACTTCGACAAGAAATAGAATGTAGGCCTACTTTAAATGAGTTTCCTTGACTAAATGGGCAATGCCTTGCCTACAATGCACAGAAAACTGCCTGGAGTTCACAACTTCAAATTTTCCGACGGACCGCACACAAAAGCGTATTTCGTTTTCTGATCTCCTTTCCCAGAGCAAAATGGGCGTGCCTAAGCGAGAACAATCCTTCGGTCGTTTCCTTCTAGGTCTTTGTGAGCGCAACCACATTCGTAAAGGATTTTCACGCAGAGAAACTGGAGCAGATAGGCGTCAGATGTGAGCGGATGTGTCCCTCAGAGGGCACGGACTGACTGTGAGCATCATGGGGAGGCACAAAAAGCACATAGGTGCAGTTAAGTTGGGACTTGTTTTATACGCATGAGCGAAACGAAACTATAGGTCTCTCCGGCCAGTGTTCTACAGCTCCTGTTTGGATCATGTTAAATTCCGTTTAGTTAATAGTTGTCGAGCCATGTATGATATAGACAAATTCCTTTAAACCTTCGCAAAATAAAAAGACAAATGTAACAGAAGATGCGCATTACGAGAACTATTAGATGCTGTGGTGTTCATTGCAGGTTGCAAAGCTGGCCTCAAAAAATAAATTCTAGAACAGTAAGGCTTCGAATGATTCCATGACTTTGATAAATTATGTGGTATGAAGCCAGCACATGTCCATCTGCACACAAAATAAGTGTACCCTTCAGGCAAGCAAAACCTTCAAGAGTACGGTATGCACTTTCGCTGCTTTCAAATGTAAATAATAATTGATCGAGATGCTTCGTCGAAATTGCATCGCAACGCAGAGTTACCTTCAGCAGCCCTAGGTAGCGTAGTGAGCTGCAAGAGCCCAATGAGTATATACCATTCTTCAGTATAGAAGAAAACATCGAATAGTTATTGCTAACTTGGTTTAATTGTCTCACTGGGCAGTAGTAGAACACGGCGTAAGAACACCATAGGGGTAACAATAGGTATCCCTGTCTAGCGCAGGTCCCAGTCCACTTTCCCGATCATCAGATCGGTTGGTAAATAGCATAGCTGTACGTTGAAAATGAACGGTGGTAAATCCCTAATGTTAATGTCGAAAGTGACGTCAATGTGGCAGCAATTTGAAAAGCTTTTCGTCGCGAAGAGAGTTAAGTGTTTTCTTTCCTTCCGTGCCCTTTAATAAAATACAACCGGTTCACACGGCGATTCAAATATCTCCTTATGAAATAAAGGACATTGATTTTAGTGTTGAACCCTTTTCTCTGACGTCAATCTATTCTTATAAACTGTATATTAAAAGTAACTGCACATTAAAAAGAAAAAAGCAACACTTGAAAAACATGTCTCATTTTGATCTGCATGCAGTTTTTTTATTCCTTATCTCATATTTGAGATATTAAGTTAGAAAGACTGAAATTTTCATGGCGACACGGCTGTACAAAAACTCCACCAAGCCTACAATGCAGGAGGAAGCAGCCGCTTCAATTGGCAACGCCAAAATAAAGCACTCCTATAGAAGAGGCGGACATTGGAAGAGAAAGCTTCGCGAATTGCTAAAATCTTGTAGAAGAGGTGGAAAAGTATACAAAAGGTGTCATTAAACTCTATAAAATAAAAAGGAGCAGAAATTTAACAACCACTTTATTCATAATGACAGTACATTTAAGAATACGAAGTAAATCCGCTTGAACAAATCAATCAGTATAAAGTGAATTGCATTTAGACCGACGTATTAACATCTTGAGAAAAAAAACGGTTAAACGTAACAACCTGAACTGGAACTGTAAACAAGAAATTTTTAAAGTATATTAATAAATTAAATCCTAAAGCGAGAACTGCACAAGGTGTTGTCCATGGCAGGAGGTAAGAAGGTCTTATTACAAGTAGTTTTTTTTAGAAATGAACCTGCATATGTCATTGTGTTTTCGCAAGGAATGGTGCCTTTGTAAGGACGCTCTTCACGTATAGAAACATTAGTGACCTGTATTATAAGAAGCGATTTGAGAAGATCATATAATGAAAAAGAGATACGAGATTTTTTACGACGGACCGCGAGAGACTAGAGAGTACGGTTATAATTATTAAAAATGACAGGAACTGATTGACTATGTGCCCCCTCTGGAGTGTTTGTGATTTATGGCCGGGGTACTATATGGAAGAAGCGTAGCAAGCGCAGTCAAAATTGGGTCTGATACAGTATGTAATGTTCAAACGGAAAGAGTAATTCGAGAAAAACCCAAGTATTCGATTCGTTTTGAAAGTTGTGTTTTTATTATATTAGTCTTCAAGGCAATATAAAAATACGTAATTTGTGCTTAAAGGTACCTATTTGGCCAGCTGTCGCCATAGATCGGTTGGTAGAGTACCGGACGCGAAATTCGGAGGTCCTGCTAAATTCTACAAATTTCAGTCACGTGAAGGCCGTGGGCTGGCTCCGCATAGCGACCGTCGCCGCAAATCGGAACATGGCCATTGCATGCTGCCAGACATTTGTATTTTGTTGATATAGAGAATAGACAAACGCAACTAGCTCAACGCTTGCTTCCTAAGGTTGGAGAACAAAAAGCCGGGAGAGTTGGCGAGAGTCTTTAGTGCAACGGTGAGAAAACGGAGTCAGTCTTCATCTGTAGCACGGTTGTAATATGATTTGTAATGATACTCAATTAAAAAGTGAAAAAGACGTTAGGAAGGTTTCTGCAATACGAATATTGAGCACAACTTGGTCTCTTGGGCAGTTGGTGTAGTTCATGAGCAGGCAGTCAACGGGGGCTTCTACATTCGCAGTGCCCACTGTTTTGTACCAGCTCACAGCCTTTGTAGACAAAAAATTAAAGCTTTAACCTTTGTGAATTTTTTCTCACGCCGAGCGTAGATCCTGTCCCACTTCTCTCCTAATTTCTTTTTGGTTGAGACCTAGCAGTATAGAGGATTTGAAAGTTCGAAGTCATGCTTCCGATCAGCGCCTTGATATCTGCGTATTTGGCAAGAATTATTTTCCTATAGAGAATCCCAAATTAAAGTTTTTGGAGCGGCTCCTTCTTTTCAGCAGCTGCCTTCAGTGCCAGGCAAATTAGGTGTAGCTAAATTGTCTTGTAGTGAAGCAAACTACCGAAGACATCCTCCGTGCATCTTACGAACACAAGGCGTTCCCACAGATCGTAAACAACTTATGCTTTGCTTAAGAAGGGGAACAATTGCGCTGTTTAGGTAACTTTCTTTTTAGTGTGGCTCTTTGAGCCTAAATCGCAACTGTATAAGTGAGAAAACTTTGTATAGCTCCATGTACAGAACTATTAAAACTTTTTTCTCTGGATTAACTGCTGCAGTAAATTTACTTCGTAATGAATGCACGGAGATAGAATACGTAACCGTTTAGCAAGAATTACTGTTGTAGTTAGGGCGAAATGTGACGACATTCAGGCTGAAAATATCCCTGTGCATTGAGTGGCTGGGTTGCTCACACGCACGCCCTGGAGAGCGACAAGAGAGTCCCGTTATTATAAGTAGTGACAGCTTACAATGGCATGTGCGCCCATTTATACAACATTATGAAACGTCTAGATGCCAATAAGTTCCCGCATTAGTCAAATCTATGTGGACCATTGCGGCAAACTCTAGCAATACTTACTGCAGGCCTACATCCGGATTACGCGCCGTTATACTTAATGATTGTAGGAGGCTGATTACAGCATCATGAACGAAGCTTTGCGACAATACCTACCATCGAGACTTCTTAAGAAGATCTGACGTTGGCAAGCGTTCATGTTTGGTCAAAGCTACACGCAGTGGCACGAACAGCATATTCGCGTAGAGCACCTCTTTTAAACGCTGCCCAACGGGCTGTTTCCTGAGATAAGCTAATCAGTCGGGCAACTGCAGCTCTTTCTGAATGAGCACTTTTATTTAGTTCTTTTGAGTGCACTGCAATTCGCCGCATCAAGATGCTTCAGAAATAGACAACGTGAAGCTGAACTCCGCTAAAGAAGCAACTTTTCTATAGAGAGGCCTCTTTACGTTTCTTCCTTAAGTGAGGCACTAAATTTGATTATAAGGCAGCGAACAATGGCGTTCACCATATTCCATTACAGAAGTACGCAGTTTACAGATGAGACTTTAACACCGACTAAGGGTTGGGAGACAACGTCAACGTCTCAGGACGAACGTGGTTTCCTCTTTAGGGCGACTAAATAGACTGCACGCAATAGGCGTCAATCTCTCTTCTCTGCTGGGAGCGCGTGACAGAGGTCATTTCCTTACGCGGCGGGCAGAAACGCTGGAAACATATTCATGTTCCGTATTTGCGGTCGGCGTATGGTTTTGAAAATGAAGCCTGTTAAGCCATTTTGGCTTCACGCACATCATGCTAGCTCTCTCGAAGGTGATACTGCGACCAAAACATTCACATCTCTCGGACAAAACACTCATTTCGATGTGCAAATACGGTCACCGATTGATACTGAGCGAAATGACATTGAATGAAATTCCATGTTCGAGGACT
The DNA here is from genome assembly GCA_030143305.2 of Amblyomma americanum. NCBI lineage: Eukaryota > Metazoa > Arthropoda > Arachnida > Ixodida > Ixodidae > Amblyomma > Amblyomma americanum. The sequence continues at coordinate 236,043 of JARKHS020026893.1, forward strand.
GCTAATGTTTTGATCACTGAATCATCTTGGAGAGAGCGGGCGTGCTCCTTTTGCAGCCTAAGTTTTAGAAGCTTCATCTCGAAAGACATATCTAGAACGCTCACAAGAAAATTGAATAGGCGCCCGGAGTCCTTGCACTCAGCATATGTGAAGTGCCTTTGCCACGTGCTGATGGAGATAAATTGAGGGAAGCAGCATTTTTTCTCGCGTGCTATTTAGTCGTCCCGAAGAGGGGCCCAGTGCGCACCGACACGTTGGGTTTGTGTTTTGAACGCATGGTTGGCGTCATTCTTCACAATGTTATCAAAATAACTATGCGGGCATGTATCAAAGGTAAGTATGTTCAGTCGGTACTTTGCTTTCAATAAACCTCTTCAGAAGAAGGATTTCATCTGGTTTACGACGACGGAATTATAAAATTTAGAAAAAAGTAGAAACTTCCGCTCTTAGCAGACAACTGATACGAATGCGTCTTGGCTCATAGCACTCATCTAAGTAACAAAGGTTCTCTTTGTTTGCGAAGATTATGCTAGGATCAGTGGGCTCCGAAAAAAATGAAAGTTTTCTGTCCTTGTATTCCGATTCAACCTTACCTGAGTCGTCAGCGGCGCAAAGCTTTGTTTCCATGATTGAGGTCTTCAGCGATGATTAAGAACTTTCTATTTTCGTTGATATGCTGAAATTTTTGAAGATTGTTTGCTGATTCTGTGTTGGTAAAACACTAGAAAGTATTGGTTTCGCGAAGTCAAAAGTAATATATAGCATTCATTCTTGGTCCAATCTTGATTCGAATCTTGCCAAGATACAGAAATCTTGAGGCCTATTTATGACAAATAATGAATGGTTTATTGCGGTTGTCATAAAGGGCTGTAGCCCACTGAAGGTGCAGTACCAAGCAAATCTTTTATTGTCTGGGGTATAATATTTGAAGCGGTATGGCTAATATGAGCTTAAAAGTAAAAAGTAGTGCTGAATTTTAATTTTTGCGGTATATTTTCTTCGCCTTCATTGCGATAACTTGCTCCGGATAACCTCTTTCAACTAATGAAAGGTTTCTACATGCCGAAAATTCTTATACACTTCTCATTTGTGTCACAAACGAGACAGAACATAAAAACGGTCAATAAAAAGGCACATGATGACACAGGTGTACAAGTTTTAGTTTTTGATATTCATGGTCAGAAAAAAGGCGTTTTGGTCATCAAAAATCACCGACTGTTGCTGCAAAGCTTCTACACAAGCAGAGATTCTCGCTGTGCGCTAATCCCACAGTTAATCCTGAGAGGCACCTTCAGTACAATTCCCCATTTTGTTGCTTAATTTAGAAAGAATCTTTATGCCTTATCGAACTTTTTTTTTGTTAACATAAAGAGAAAAGTAGAGTGAAAAGGTACAATCGTCTCATAGGAGACATGTGTCCTATGAGACGATTGTCTATGAGACAATCGTCTCATAGACAGCATGTGCGAACTACGAGAAGGTTACTGTACTTCCTTCAAGAGTCCACTGTGTATCTCTATTTGTAGATAAATCCTTAAGCCAGCATGCACACTGCCGAAATAATATAGAAACAAACACATAGGTCAGCTGGATGGTAGAGCCATTGCGAATATGCTGTGTTCCTTAGCGGCATTATGATACTTTAGATTCATAAGTTTCGCTGTCGGCATGCTGGTCTTTATAAATATATGCGACACCCCGAAACACGAACTTTTGCTTCGTGTGAACCACATCTGAAGTCGAATGCTCATGTGTGGACTGCAGGCACGCTCGTAATGCATGTTTTGTCCTGTGCGTTATGAAAACGTGCCGCTGCTTTTGATAAGCTATGGGCTAAATTGTGAAATTCAGCAAAACATCAGATTACGCGGGCCTAATTTTTGCGTCGCTGGATGAGGCACCTTGTGTACCTAAGTTCTTGAAATCCTCATGGATGCTTTGTATCCAATGGCGAACACGATGAAAGCCGGAAATTTTACTTACGAGTCATTATGCGCAGCAAAAAATTTCAACAGAGCTTTTCGCAGTCAAGCATGCACACATACGCGAAAAGCATGACCGCCGAAGATGCGTTCTGTTCTGCTAAAATATTTCCTGTTTATTGATGGATATACAAAGTGTTGACTTTATAATGGGAAAACATATCGGAAGGAAGGAACCAAAAAAATTAGAATGAAATTCGGGGAGAATTTAAGAGTAGAAGGAGACAGTGTTATAAGTTTCTGTTCGTGTCGCATTAGTCCACTACCTAATTCATAATTAGCACACCGATAATTAATTATGTACACATCAGTGCGTCTCTAAGACACTTCTCTAAGTCAACGACCACAACGCATTCAGCAGGTTCATCTTTACTCAACTTGAACCAACGAGGGCCGTCATGCGGTTGCCAAGAAAATACAACCACTTCAATGTTGTAGTGCCTTGGCCACTAGCACGCATTTATGGTATCGAAAATTGAGAAATACTACACCTCTCTGTCTTTTTGCCTCTTCCAACGCCTCAGACGCTGATGGTGTGGCACGCTTCGTCTCCATGTAAAGCCCTTTCCGAGGATGGCTGCTCGAAAATAAGTGGCCTCAATTTTTAACATTAGCAGAACTAGAAAGTGCCGTTGATCAGTTGCCTCTTTCAAGGACACGTTGGCCTGATGGCCTCTATGGATAATTTTACAAGGGCTTTAAAGCCTCCCCCCCCCCCCCCTTCCCTCCCCATGAGCCTCATTTTCGTGAAAGATTTTTACCTTTAGTTTGTATATGTTTATGGAACGTGTTGCTTCAAAGCGGCACTGATAAACGTAAAGATTCTCTCGGGATTGAAGAGGAAACATTAACCTATTATTCCTAACGCTTTCGAAAGATTTAGCTAGCCAGTACATCAGTCCTATATGTCTAAAACTGCTAGGAGACGTTGGCGTCTTTGGTCGTTTCAAAAATGGTGAACTGCTTTTTTCCAAGGCTCCGGTAATACTCCTAAGACCTACACTTCACAGAAAACTTTCAAATGTGCTTCTCCAGACACTTCAGATAGACGAGCCAACGTTTAGTAACGTATTTTCTCAAGACCTGGCATGGTAGATTTGCCAGCAGACAGTACACTATTAATTTCGAGTAGGGTAAATATACTATTGAAAAATTAATTCGCGCTGCCGCTTGCTCTATCTTTGTTTTTCATATGCGTTTTTGTGAAATAAAATGACTATGCACCATGAGGAACTAGAAACTGTGGAAAAATGTTGCCCTCATTGGCTGCCCATTGATCACAGATTCTCAAAAGATGAATTACGAAGGAGGAGTTCGTTGAATTTACTTTATAGACCTGGCCTGGCGTTTACATTTTACGTGACTCATCTGTTTACAGATTATTGATAAGTCTTTCTTAACGTTTTCTGGATTTCAACAAATATACCAACCTTTGTATCTTGCCGTTTCTAAAATTTAAGCATTTCTCATGTGTTGGGCACCTATGAAAGGCATTCCAGGCTCTATTCTTTGTTGTGTTTTTTTTGCTTGCATGCATTCTTGTATCTCTCAAATTTGATGATTTTGCCGCAGAGTTTTTGAAGACTGATGAATAACAACGTGTTGTGCCAGCAAAAATAGGTTTGCGGACTTTTCGTTCACGTCATCGACGCTATATGTTCCTTAGTACATTTTGGGGAGACTAAAGTTTTCTCTAAACAATTCGAAGTAAGCTAAATGCGGCTTCCAAAGCCGTGGTTTGGCCGGGATTACTTCTGGTCAGTTTGATAGGCTCATGAAAATTGGGAGGTGATCAATTTCTTATAGGGTGTCTGAAACATCCCACTTAAAATCGCTCAATACAGATTGAATGCCAGAAGACAGACCTAAAAAGTTCATTTTTCTCGAGGTTGGGGAGAAGTATGTTGACTACCACAGTTCAACAAACAATCCTCGCTTCACATAATGACATCGTGCAAAACTCAACCTCTAGTATATCGTGTTTCTGACTGCCCCCTCCCCAAATAAAGCAGTGTGCATTGAAATCTGAAATAACAAAGTCTGCCTCAGGGTACGGCTCTAAAATGTCCTCTAAGACATGCAGGAATACCTGAGGTGTGGCTCAGGATAAGCAGAGCGCATTGTAATGTTTTTCAATGCTAGCACAATTAGTGCTGCAGCTTCGAAACATGTATTTAGTTTCCTCTCACGAGTTGGGATGCTGCTTTATACTATGATGGCTAGCCCTTCCGAGAACTAGCTTGCCTACTCTCGGTCGCAGCGGAAGACTAGATTTTTGAGTACGCGAGTGTTGGAGAGAGAGAGAGAGGAAGCAACTTTATTGAGACAAGCTAATTACGACGTCTTCTTAGACGCGTCGGTGGAAGTCGTTCCCTCTTCACGGGACCCGTATGCTTCCCTAGCCGCCTGGCCTCTGGAGATCAGGACGAGCTGGTCTTCCAGGGCGGGGCTGGTTAGCAATGTCTCCTCCCATCGCTAGGTAAGGGAGGATGAGGGATGGGATGCGGTAGTGGGGCGGGTAAGAGGTGGCGGAGGTTTTCTTTATTACTGACTTTATTGAAAAGACTCCTGCTATTCCAATGTATTACTGATGCCACCTTATTTTCTGTGTGTAAAGTAGGAAAATAGGTTGGTTTGGGCCCCGTAATTCGGGCCTTGTCTTTTTTTTAACGTTCTAAGGACTTGCGCCGTCGTTGCGTCAGTGGCGGCGCAGAGCAATTATAAGTCCTGCCCATTGCCTGCGCAGAGACTCTGGAGGACCGTGTAGAGTGCACATCGACATTTTAGTCAGGCTGTGCCTGGTCGGCTGAGGATATGAGGCCCGCCAAGCTGGAGGGGGGCGGGTAGTCTGCATCGCAGTGTTGGAGGAGGGCAGTATTAGGAAATTCCATTGGAGGCCACAGCCTCATGGTGTGTAGTCTGGGCAAGTGCTCGAGGCCGGTGGGATGCATCGCCCTGTTGAAGCACAAAAGCGAAAGTTGTGTTCGTAGAGGTTTAGGTTTATTGGGGATTAACGTCCCATAACAAACCGGGCTATGAGAGACGCCGTAGTAAAGGATGCCGGAATTTTCAGCCACCTGGGGTTCTTTGACGTGCACTGACATCGCACAGTACACCGGCCTCTAGCATTTGGCCTCCATCGAAATTCGACCGGCGCGGCCGGGATTGAAGCCGCGTCTTTCGGGCCAGCAGCCGAGCGACAAAACCACTGAGTTACCGCGGTGGCGATCTTTGTAGAGAGAGAAAGCTTATCTTTTATTCAGCTATGTGTTGCTGCCTCTTTATAGGTTCCTTTTACCTGAAGAAAAATACACTTCGTGATATATTTAATTAAATCGTGGAGTTTTCAACATGTAAACGTCAGAACAATGTGGTTTGCTGGTACTTATTTGTTACTTTTTTTTATTTTGATTCTTTGGACGCTGGTGAGAATTTGATATCCGAGACGATCTAACATTTCCTCCACGGTGAGATGGAGCAAATAAATTTCGAAGAACGCACCGCGGTCGGTACTGTGTGACCTGTGGTGTGTCATGCACATACGAATATCAGCAAATAACAGTACCGGGAAGTTGAGATGCTTGAACTTTGTCACAGATCTCTTAGAGCAAGTCTATGCTAGCCAGCTTTGTCACCTAGTAACCGAGCTCTAAAGCTTCTTTTAGATACTTGGCAATAATCAATGGGGATACTTCTTATTGCCATTTTTCTGCTTCTTCCATGTGCACCACATGATGCTAGGGCAAGTTTTTTTCTCTGGGAAAACTCCGCAGTCAAACATGTGGAATAAATGCGGAGCCAAGTCATGAAAAAAATTTTTTTAGGCCAGAGTGCCTGCCGCCCACTTCAGTGGCCAACGAGCGGATGGTACAAGAACTAATAGTCCTGATCAGGCCCGCTATACACCATGGCTATAAGAAAATATGGCCTATCTTCGTGTGGTTAGCTACACAAGGTTAACCCCCGCTGCCAGGGTAGAGAAAAAAAGACAGGTCATGCTACGCAGGAGCAAGGTTTTAATGCAGCAGCAAGCAGCTGACCACATAAAAGACTGGTTGGCTTTTAGCTACTGCTTAACCGCCCATCTTAGTCACCACCATCTTGATCACATCGCATCATTTTTTGTTGGTTTATTATTGCTGTTCATTTTTAACCCTTCATTTTTTTCGCTGCTTCTGCCTTGTCGCACAGAGAATGTTCAACTCTATGTGTCAAAGCACCCGGCTCTCGCCATGGCTGTCAAAAAAATGTACTTCCACTGCATATGGCGCTCCAAAGTGGCAGGTTGCGACTGACACCTAATTAACTTTCGTTACTTTTGACTATTTTTCTTTCGTTAAAATGTGCATTGGTTTGTATAAATTCAAAAATATGGGGCGGAAATTCCCGAGTGCGTCATAAGGGTAGAGCCATTGTTATATTTGCGTGAGGGTTAATTACACGAAACCAAGCTATGGGTGGATCATCACAACGTTGTCAGATGTGCTTTGTGTGTATATAGATTGTGTTCTGCGTTCTCTTTTCGACATTTCTTGCTACTTTGTATTGTTTTTTTTGCGAAATCTCGTGCTTTGCCGAAACCCGGTAATAAGGAAAAAATAAAGAATTGCGGTGGCTGTGAGCTTCCGCATTCGCTTCCTACGAGAAAATACAAGGCTCGAATCCGAACCGTGGATTTTTTTTGTGAGCTTTTTTTCTTGGTGCACGGAGTAGGACCGCGCATACATCACTAAATCCGCTCACCGCGGCCAGTAATGCAAATATATTAAAGAAATTAATGAGGGACGAGAAGAGGAGAAAAGCTGCCACAAGCAGACTAGAGCCGCCGCGGTGGCTCAGTGATTCTGCTTTTGGCTGCTGACTCGAAACAAGTGGGTTCTCTTCAAGCCGTGGTGGTCGCCTTTTGATGGAGGTTAAATCCTAGAGACGCATCTTTTGTGCGATGTCAGTGTCCGTTAACGAACCCGAGGTGGTAAAGATTATCTGGAGTCCTTCACAACGGCGTCGCTGAATTCCTGCGTTGGTTTGGAGCATAAATATGGTTAAGTAAACAAAGCAGAGAGATCATAAGAGATTGAATAATGGAGGGTGCGGCAGGAAATGGTCACTGCCAATCTTCCCCGGTCTCGTCAGCTGGAGGTTGTGATCTATGGGAAGCGGGGAGCGAGGTATCTGCTGCCTGCCCTGAGGGGCATTAAACATCCTAGTCACGGCGTCGCCTCAACCACCAGTATTAACGTTTTCGCGTACATAGCCAAACACCAAGCACCGGAAGGTGTGGGTGGGCTGTGCAGGGATTCGTAATGCCACAACTTATAAACATCTGAACGTTAGAGATGCTCCTGGGGAGGACAGTGCCCGCATGTAATCCCATTTTTTCAACGTGTTGCCCGTGTATTCTTTACAGATTACATATGTGCCCAAGTATTTCTTTTTAAGCAATACAAAGAATATACGGAATTATTTTAGGCTTAAATAGAATTAGGGATATCGACACATTGATTTATGTTTGTGCTGCAGTCCTTGTAAAGATACATGAAGAAAAATATGAAAAATACATTGAAAGATACCCCAAAGAAAGGCACTAAATATGGCATGCACTCAAAGCTTGAACGCGATAGGAGCACCTTTGCATCGAGGCCGTATTTTATGCCCTATATAATGTTTATTCCCAGAGTGATGAGTTTCGCGACCACGTCGCGACAATGACATGTCGATTGCTGTAGGCGCCATTTTGTTCGTGGTTGAATTTCAACCATGAAATTACAACCTTGCACTGAAGAAACCTCCGTACGCTAAGGTTTTTCGGTCGCTCAAGAGTTAGTGTATACTCTATTCGTACTTTCATTATCTATACCAGTAATGCGCAGCCAGCAGGAGGCTAATTACGACGTCGAATAGAGAGAAAGAAATGAGCATTGATGTATTGGTTTAGAATTAGATTGTATTGTATCGGTTCCGTTGTGTTCGTATAAAATTCAGGTTTTAATATCTAGAAACTGCATGCGGGCTGCGAGAAATGCCGTAGTGGTGGGCCCCGCATAATCTTCGATCCCATGGAGCTCTTAGACAAGCGCTCACTTAGCGCACCGGACAGGAGCCTTCTGCGTTTCGTCTCCGTGAGAATGCGACCACTGCGGCCAGGATGGAACCCCGCTAAATTTATGTCAGAAGCCTTACGCCATAGCCACTACCCTTGTCACACACAAGAAGACAGGGGATGGTTGAAGAAAGATTTGACGTGCAGGAATGTTGTGGCAAAAGGCAGATGACCCTAAGCAGAAGACAAAGTGCAGTATATAAACACGCATTACATTACGTGAAAATAGGAGAAAAAGGATCAGACAAGAAAGTAGTAACATCGATGGTGAAGCCTCCGTATTCCAGCCGGTCTTTGGAACATCGGCTGGTCCGAGAAGGTGAGGAACACCTCACGGCGCATCACCGGCTGCTATTCCGCGTTCGCGGTCCCGTTTCTCCTACGGCACTTCACCTTATAGGGCCCAGCTGTGCCTTCATCTGTTTCTGGGTTCCAGCGGCTGCCAAAACTACCTGTAACCCCCAGGAATTCCGTAGACGCTGACTCCACAGTCCACACAAGGCGTCGAGATGTTTGTCCGAAGCCGACGCCGACGTCAGCACCTTACGACGCCCAGTGGTTCAGGCGGCACCGACGCCTTCGACCCTTGCGGCGGACAAGGGATCAAGCACTCAAGCGCAGAGGATCAAACGCACTGCAAGGATCAAGCACACAGCCCTCAAACTTGTCAACGCACACCTACAAGACTTGAAGGCCGTGACAAAATAACATTGAACGCTCTTCGCACTTACCGCTTTTTTGGATTTTTAAAAAAAGAGGTTTGCTTACTTGACGGAATGCTAGCATTTCATGCGATGTTATATTACTCCGTTTCTCTTTGTTTTTTTTTCATAGGCGGGTTTTATGTCGAAATGACAGTTGGTGTTTAGCGCGTATGAAATTCGTGTTTGTGAAGCTGTCTCACTTGACAGGTCTCTTCATTCTGCTAGAGCGTTTCGACAGCGATTCGTTAGAAGCTCCCGCGAAAGGCTACACTCTTATACTAATGTGTCTTTTTGCTGTGTAAGACTTCAAGAGCCGCCTGCTTATGCCCCAAATGCTGTTAGTTTGCAGAAATATGTGCTATACGGACTCAACAGTAGTATGTAACTGATGATGCAATTCTCTTGAAGCAAACTTCATCTGGTGTGGAAAAATTTCTGCACTTAATAAACTCTCATTCGTAGGCAGTACCAAATTGTGACGTGTTTACTTTGAAGGTGACCTCAGTTTCGCGAAAAAAATCGAAATCTGCACGTATCTATCATTAAAAACAAAAATGTCATGCTGAAGATGTGAAAAAGACTAACTGGGTCCTAAACATAACCAATCATGTCTGTTTACAGCCTGTTATGTTATGTCAGAGTAGTATATACTAGAAATATGGTAGCACTAACTTCGCTGCTGAACGGAGCGTATATATTTCTCGGTACTTATTCAATAAATGAAGTTCAGATAAAGAAATGTCGCGATGACGTCAGGAATAGTGCAATTTGTTTTATATGCCTTTATCGTTTCCTTCATTCTGCCTAATCATTGGATGGCGGCCTTTTTGAGGCAGTCAAAATTGTCAACGGACTTTATCTGGAATATCTGGGCAGTAATATTCATAAAGTTCAAATTTCTCCTGAGAGCAATATCTGTCGTAGGCGTTCTTGCAGTGCTTAGGGACAGGCTTCTCAATCCAGCTGTCTGGTCGCACAAGCTGGCAGCCTGGAAGTAAAAAGCGAAAGAGAAATTAGTTTTAGGTCTTAGTTAATAATAATAATTAGTTTTTTTGGGGGGAAAGGAAATGGCGCAGTATCTGTCTCATATATCGTTGGACACCTGAACCGCGCCGTAAGGGAAGCGATAAAGAAGGGAGTGAAAGCAGAAAGGAAGGAAGAGGTGCCGTAGTGGAGGGCTCCGGAATAATTTCAACCACCTGGGGATCTTTAACGTGCACTGACATCGCACAGCACACGGGCGCCTTAGCGTTTTTCCTCCATAAAAACGCAGCCGCCGCGGTCGGGTGCTGCGTTTTTATGGAGGAAAAACGCTAAGGCGCCCGTGTGCTGTGCGATTTTCGAATGGGATTTTAGTCGATTAGAAGTTTTATCGCTGTTTGCGAGAATTTATTTTGTCACTGTTTTAAAATATATGTTGCCGGTGTAGGTCTTGCCACATACATCAAGAAGAGCTAGAAAAAGAGAAACATTATATGCTAGCCAGCACCGCCGATTTCTATAACAGGCCAGAACGTAAAACATGTGGAATCTTCCGCTATGCGTCATGCGTTCTGCGTAGCAGGGAATACTTGCATTCTCTTCCTGATGTCAGCACCATAGTCGCGGCCACGGCGTCCTGCTCACGTTCGAAGACGCAGTCTACCTTTGCCGCAACCGCTGGTTTCAAACCAAAATTGACTTCGCTATTCTAGTGCAGCATTCTTTGAGTGTATCACCATCTTAGTTATGTTAATGCAATACTACACGTCGTGCGTAGCAATGTTTCCGCACGAACTGCTGCACTTTCGCTTTGACTATACTGTGCTTCACAGGTGGGAGAGGTGGTTTCGTTACCTTTTCATTGCCCGTAATCGCTTCCTGGAGCTCGGCCTTCAGCAGCAATGTAGACCTGACCCGGACTTCATAGAGCGTTTCAGAAACTCTCTAGGCCGAATGTTTAACTCGCTGTCAGTGCGAAACTACATGAGAGTTACCGGTATACCGACGTGCAAGGAGCCGCCGCGGTGGATAAGTGGTTATGGCGCTCGGTTGCTGGCCCGAAAGGCGCGGCTTCGATTCCAGCCGCGGTGGTCAAATTTCGATGGAGGCGAAATTCTAAAGGCCCGTGTACTGTTCGATGTCAGTGCACGGTAAAGAACCCTAGGTGGTAGAAATTTCTGGAGCCCTTCACTACGGCGTCTCTCATAGCCTGAGTCGCTTTGGGACGTTAAAACCCTAATAAACCAAAACTAAACCGACGTGCAAGGCTCATACGAGGGCATTTCTGTGTAGGTGAAAGACTCTTAGCGCGCGCGCGTGACAAAGAGGAATCCGAGACTGAAAGGTCTTGATAACCTTGAGGCTGGTGAAGACAAATAAGCAGTACCCTCTGCGTCACGCTAATGGCAAAGGATCTGAACTAAGAAACCGGCTACAGTGCACATAACTAAAACAGCTCATTAAATTATGATTACTTACGTGCATTGGCCTCGACACGCGAATGAACATTAACATGTCTTTTTTCTGAATAAAGCACAATTATGAGTGTGCGCTTGTCACGTGTTCTTCGTCTCTGGCGTGTCAACTGTCATGAAGTTTGCCATTTGTAGCGCTTAAACCTTCACTGTATGAAACCAACTAATCGCAATTGCCGCCTTGCTTGCACTTTTCATGAACGTCCTAGGTCTCCGTCCACGTTTAGCTCTTGGACGCCCTCTTACCTCGCATGGAACACGTCTGGATATGACCAAGTCCCCTCGGCATTGCACTTATTAAGAGGAAGTCATAGTTTCAGTGCTCAATTTTTCCTTGATTGCACCCTTTTTTTTGGCACAGGTTTCATGGGGGTGTGGTTGGGCGGTAAAATTACGGAACCAATTTCAGAAGTTGCGATTGAATTGGTGACGGCAAATAAGGGTTCAAGCAGCCGTCGCAATCGACTGTGGTCGCAAAAGAGTGCTGAAACTTGGAAAATCTTTCACCTGTCATTGTCGGAAGTTCTAAGAATTGAAGGCAGTGACTGTTGCTAAGAAATTTCGGTTGCCATATATCATTGGTTGTGCCTCATTATCTTAATTATTGCATTGTGGCTGCGTACGGGATGGATCACAATTTATCCAATGAGGTTCAAATACCGAGACAAAAACTTTGTAGACACTTGAAAAGAGAACGCGAACCGTAAAAGGAGTAACAGTTGATGCCTGCATCATAACACCAAGTTTATTCACGTGCTAATTAGACTGAGTTGCCGGAGAAGCTTTCGTAACCATTGACGGAGATGATAAATATAATGCAATAGCACTTAGACTATGCAAGGCTACTGCCAGTTTCGCAATCTTTTTGGAGACAAGCTTATGGGGACTAACGTAAAAAAATGGACGTGTTAATAAGGTGATGCAGTTATTTTTCGGGAAGCGTCTATTGAGCTTAAGTATAGATTCAACCGTAACCTTTGATTGCATCGAAAAAGCAGGCTGAGTACTGTAAATCTAACAAATGTCGTTTCCATGAGTGCGAGATGGCTGTACTGGGTCATCCGGTTGCCAATGATGGTGTACAGAGTGATACAGAAATCTGTTACCATAAATGTCTTTTAAGGCCCTTAATGTTTTAGTCTGAGGAACAAGCATAGACTACGCTCATCCACCACGTTGTTTGAAAAATTTGCCGGCATAGCCTATCAAGATATATGTGTATTAAATCGAGCTCCATTTGAGTGGGCTACTGAATGCGACTGTGCTTTCCATTAGTGGAATTATTGTTATGTCGCGACCCAAAAGAAAATGTTTACCCCAGCTATTCCAGCCAAGTGCTCCAGCGCTTTAACCGAATACCCACTTTAATAAATAACAGGCAAGGAGGAAAATGTTTTTAGCGAACCAGTTTTCATAGTTCATACGACCAAAAATTCTCCAAACGTCTGCGTAGTAGCCGAAATAACCATGGAGATATTGGCAGCGGTAGTGCTGCCGAAACGGATATCCAGTTGGAAATAAGGGCGGAAAGAGAAAAAGACAAGCAATGCTGAAAGACGAGCAGCCGGTTAGAATCAAGCTGCAGCGGAGCTGCTAGGAGATTCAAAGAACGTTATGCTAGAAAAAAGAAGCATCGAAGAACGCCAGAAGGCTTTGATCTATAAAAAAAGTTCATGCCGCAAAATTTTAAAAAATAACAGATTGATAAGCTCAGCCTCCATTACTTGCAGTGTACTTAGCACAGAAATCAATGAAAGGCCTAAAGTAACCTCAGAGTTCAATAAAGCAAAGCACAAGGCCACACTTTCAGATACCATATTCATAAAAAAAATCACGCTCCAGAGAAATGCGAAAGCTAATGCCAACTTCTACATAAAGTTTCATAGATTCCGAAAAAGCAGTTCATAAATTTGAATCACCAGCATTCAAGTAGATATGCAGTAATGGCGTAACCAGAGTGTAGAAAAGGCTTGAGTAGATATTCTAAAATCTGCAGGGGCTGTACAGCGCCGACAGTCCACCACAGTGAACGAAAATCGCACCTTCCTTAACCGCGGCATGCGGAGAAATGAAGTCTTAAGTATAGAGAAGTAAAGTTATTAGAAATACCTGAGTCATATTTTATTTGGTCATCACAATGCGTTGCAATCTAACCCAGGAAAGTGTCTGCAGGATTTGTTTTTTTTTGTTTTCTGACTTACTGTACAATTTATTCCCCCAAGCTTTCCATTTGTGTTATTAGTAGCTACAGGTTAATTGTACCTTTAGTATTTAAGGTGCACGCAACGTACTTCTTGCACCGTATTGGAGCGGCAGTCTTCAACTCAAATCTGGCGTGCCTTCATGCACGAAAGCAGGGTTAACAACGTTTTTGGGAAGGAAATATCTTACCCGTTTTGTTGTTCTCTAGTTTCTCCTTCAGAATAAAACAATTATTTTTTTTGTTCGCGAAGACCAGCTCTCGCAGGACATCTGGGTAGCCTGATTTATCGAGAAAAGAGAGCAGAAAATTACAAAAAACTCGGGATCAACTTTCTCTCTTAAAGTGTCCGTGTTTCTAACAACTTAATAAATTTTTGGCATGTATTGAACCACTTAGCTATGAATGCTTAAGATGAAAGGCGGTTTACTTAAGACAAAACTCAGCAAACAATGCTTTGTGAGAAAATAATTGAAGCTGAAAAAGCATGACGCAAGCCTTAGTTCCTTCATAACACTAAGTCATTTAAAGCTGCTTAGAATAACGTTTCGTGTAACGTTTGGAAAAGGCGGTATGCAAATATATGAGCGTTCCACTCCTTAAAATTATTTTGATACTGAAAACAGTGAAATCCGTTTGCTGTGAATCAAACAGGTATACGCAGTCTTTTTAGAACTTCTCTTAAGCTTGTACTTAGAGCAAAGAAAAGTTTCCAAGTTTTTGGTTTTCTTGGGATTTAACAGGAGTCTACTCATACACAAGTGCGTACAAAAAACAGCACTGGAACGATGCAGATGGCATTGTGAGCACATAATTAGCTGCTTTTCTGAAGTAAGTTTTAGCAGCATGAATAAATAAGGAGCATGCATTAGTAAGTAAACAAGCAGAATACTAATGGAAGAGGATTTTGATGTGGCAGCATTCGCTACCCGCTGTCTCATGCAATTGTTGCCGCCCTGAGATTCCTGTTAGCAAATTATGTTTTTGCTTAGGCCTTCATCACGCACGTATTCGCCAGCTCTTGCACCAGAATTCAGGTACCATTATTTTGTTTATGTTTAAACTAAAGTGAACGTGACTTCAGCTGAACCACGTTAGCAAAAAAAAAAAAGTGTTCGCAAGAAAAAGTTGATAGTTTGCCACAACGTCCCGTGTTTCGTTCATGTGTCTCCTTATTGTTCTTCATTCATGTGAATCAATATTGGGTGCCTGCATCCGTAGAGAATTCGCAACCAATTCGCCCTTTTGCGCGGAAAAGCCCAATAAATGGATATAATTTTTCCGCACACTTGTTGAACGGACACACTGCTCGGCAGCCGCCACTGCCTTGCGGAACTGCCTGTTGTGCCAGCCAAACTAATGTCTTGGTTTAAGAGACGGATGTTTGATACTTGCCAAAAATCTAAAACGGCCTTCGGGCACAAAAAAATGTAAAGAGCGCTTTATATGCCATTTGATAAATTTCGAAAATAAGCTGATACCATTCCGCTCAAAATGCTGTCAGTGTAGCTAGCACTGATATTAATCACTCTTTTTCTTTTCTTTTGTTGCTAGAGAATGGATACAATATGTATCCTTACCGCGTCCAAACTTGTACCGGGCTGCGTTGTCTTCTGTATGACCTTCTGTCGCCTCAGTGGTAACTTTCGTGTCGTAGAGGGACCTCGGGTAACAAGCAATTAGTTGAGCACAACTTTTCTGTACAATTGAAAAAAAAAATTCTTGAGTACTCACAGGTGTTCCCAGCCATAAGGCCAGACGCGCAGCGTGTATACAAAATGTTTATCGGAGCCACTTTTCTTTGTTGCCGAGTAGCAACGGTTTTTTGTTTCGTTGTAGTTTCTCCACTTGATGTAAAGCGTTTCATTGATATCAGTCAACTAAAAAAATGGCAACAATATATTGCATTACAATAAAATATTACACATAGCTTTAAAAGGCATAGTTGCTGTAAATGTTTAGTGGCAAAAATCATGAGACAAAAACAATGTAGTTAATCCGAAAATTTGTAAACACTTCACATCAGATATAATGAGAATAAAGGCCTTATTGGCGCTTCTATTTTCCAATTATATAGTCCAGACCCAGCAAAACAAAATTTCAAGAGTTGGCGCTTGGAGTGAACCATGGATACGTTGCCTAGTAAATATTACGAGAACTGCATATGACCAATACACAGTTGTTACTGCGAGTAAGCTGAAAGGAAGTTCAAGCATAAGTATCTATTCAGATTTGTGAAATTATGGCTCGTCTAGAGTGCGCGCTGCACACTACTTATGATTATGCTTATTTAAGAGAACAGCGTTATCTCCTCACAGATGAGCAAAATTATAATCTCCATGGCCTTCCAGGCACTTATGAAAAATTAAACTTTCTTTGATCAGCTGCTGTTTGTCTGTCATCATCATCATTATCAGCCTGACTGCGCACACTGCAGGGATAAGGGCTTTCCCATGTCTCCCCTATTAACCATGTCCTTTGCCAGCTGCGGCCATGTATCTTAATCTCATCCGCCTTACGTGTCATATATAGAAAAAAGATGAAAGATTAACTGTTTGTTAACTTGCAGAGCAGAACTCATTTGCACCGAGAGGTATGATGTATTTACATTTGCTTAGGAAAATATAACATTGAAGTTTTTTTGGCATAGCTTCTTGCTGGTGCAACAGACTTCTTGAAAAATTATTTTCGAATATAAAATAACAACTACAAAGAAGATATTAATGGTTGCCGAATTCAGACACCATCGCATCATCGGTGAAACGACATGTCGCATTATTTGTATCAAGGTGCTACAAAAAAAATTACTCGAGGTAACGCCCATGAGCAGCGAGTGGTCAGCGCTACGCTCGCCAAGCATATTTCATTATCAGTCTTACTACGCTCACTACAGGGCAAAGGGCTCTCCAACATCTAGTCAGTTAACCCGGTTCAGTGCCAGCCGAGCTCAATTTGTCCCCGCAAGCTTCTTAATCTCATCCGCAAAAAAAAAAAAACTTTCGCCGCCCTCTTCTGCGCCTGCATTCTCTTAGAGTCCAGGCCGTCACCCCTCACGCCCTTCGTTTATATTGCTTTCGAATTATATGACCGGCCCGAGTCCATTACGTATTGATTTCGACTAGGATGTCATAAACACGCGTTTGTTCTCTTATCCACTCGGGCCGCTTCCAGTCTCTTAACGTTGCATCTATCATATTTCTTTCCATGGCTCGCTGTGTTGTCCTTAACTTAAGCTGAACCCTTTTCGTTAGCCTCCACATTTTGGCGCCATAGGTCAGTACCGGTTCTATACAGCATTTGTATATTTTTCGCTTGAGGGATGCTGGTAAATGTCATTCAGAATCTAAGAGTACCTGCCATTAACTCTCACTTCCCGATGAAATCTTATCTCAAAGTGTTCCTAATCCAGGTCTCCTAATACCTCCTGAAAACGGGCGGTGACCTGCATTGAAGAGATTATATCTCCCTGCCTGACAATCTTTATTGGTATTTTATTGCTGTCTTTATGGAGGACTATAGTGGACGTGCAGGAGCTATAGACACCTTCCGGTATTCTTACCAAATGGTCTCCTCCCCCTGACGGCGTAGTGCCTGCATAATTCCTAAGGTTTCAAATCAGTCAAAGCTTTCTCGTCATCCCTGACGGCTCTGAACAGGGGTTGATGAAATTCAGCGCATTTCTCCATCATAAGTTTGGTTGCGTGAATATGGTCAACTGTGGAGTGGACTGCGACAGCCTTACTGATTTTTTGCTTGATTGAAGTCTCAGCTTGTCCTGTTTCTATCAGCAATTATCTTAGGAAATATCCCCCGCCTGGTGCTTGGATTGTTTGCGGTGAAACACTTGGGATATGGATCTTTGACACAACCTTATGTAGAAGAAAAAACTTCGTGCAATTAACCTTTTTGTCCACAGATGCCATTGCGCTATAAAAATTCATCATCATGATGGCTTAGCAAATACCTTGCATGCAAATTGCAGGAAGCTGAGTTTCCTCTAAATTTCATGTCCTTGACGTGCTCTTTCTTACAAATTTAGATGATGTTAACTTTTTTCGAAGATTCCGGTTCTCTCGACGGGTTAAGGTTTTTTATAATCAAGAAAGCCAGTTATTCTAGCACAATTTGCCCACCGTCTTAGCTACTGATCAGCAGTTACCTGAATATCCGCATCTGCTTTCCCTCTTTGCACTCCTCTTAAGGCTTTCTTTACTTCCCCTTTCGTTACTGCAAGTTGTCAACAAGCTGGTCTCTAGCCTGCTACTTGCCTAAT
Organism: Amblyomma americanum; assembly: GCA_030143305.2. NCBI lineage: Eukaryota > Metazoa > Arthropoda > Arachnida > Ixodida > Ixodidae > Amblyomma > Amblyomma americanum. The sequence continues at coordinate 253,758 of JARKHS020026893.1, forward strand.
TTGGCAATGAAGTCGCCCATCAGAATACTGTAGATTTTTTTATCGTGCTCATTGCACAGTCGTCACGGTGGCTCAGTGGTTGTGACACCCGGCTGCTGACCTGAAGGATTCGGGTTTGATCCCGGCTGCGGGTCGCCTTTTGATGGAGGCGAAATGCTAGAGGTACGTGTACTCTGTGATGTCAGTGCACGTTAAAGAACCCCAGATGGACAACATTTAGTGGAGCCCTTAACTACGGCGTCCCTCATAGCATGTGTCGCTTTGCGACGTTAAACCCTCTATACGACACTTTCTTGATTGCCGATTCCATGTTTTCGTAGAAGTTTTCAATGATCTGCTCGTGATGGCTGCATGTAGGCGCGTTGGCCTGTACGATCTTAATTTGGTAACTGTTATTAAGCTTCAATACGGTAACGACCACCTACTATTTAGAATCCCTCTATCTTGAAAGCTATATGTTGACGGGTCAGGAATGCCACCCATAGTTCTCGTCTGTCCGCCAAAAGCATGCATTTCTCTACGTAGCAAGAACACTACCTAGGGTGAAAGTGGGCCGCTGCTGGGGAATAACATGGTTTGCGGGCCCAAAATGGGCCAGCCGTAGCCCACCGCCTTTGGTTGCAAACCCACTTTGACTTCGCAAGTTCTTGCTTAACTTAGGAGGAAATTAAAGTCAAAATTGTGTATACAAGCCTAAAGATGTAAAAAGCAGCGCTCAGCCCCCTAAAAACCCTGAAAAAGGAATAACCCTACGCGAGCACATATTCGAAAAAACGCCCAAAAATAAAACTAAAAATCACCTTTTTGGTGAACCTTCCAAGACAAATTACACTTCTCAGAAGAACTGTGCAGGAAAGCCAGGACAATTCAGTGTGTGTAAGTCCAAGTAGCTTGCCCACCTTGATGGTTGATGGGCGTAGCATGCTCCGGGCTCCAAAGGCCATTCCGAAAACAAGGAATTCTTTCCTTGCCGGAAAGTTGGCCCGGAGCACGCTGCACTTGGTCGCCTTTTCGGAGTTTTTGCTAGTAAGGACCCCTTCATTTGCATCCCACACCACAGCTACGTCTACAATGACCACCTGCGAGCTTGACGCGATGATTGAATCAGGTTTAATCGAGTTCCCTTCGTCGTTGTGAGGACTGGCTCCTCACTGACCTCGACACCGGGGAGGCTCTCCCTAGCCAGTCTGGCGACTTGCTTTGCGATGAAATTGTGTGACTCGGTGCAGGGAATGTTGACTTCCTCGCACTCTTGAAGAATGTGGAATGTGGTCTCCCGACGGAGACCACATCTTCGACATGGTTTAGCACTTGGTTCACTGCTTTGTTTGTCAGCAAGTGATCTCGTCGGATAGAGGTTTGTCCCTAGTAGGAGGGCCTTAATGCGGTTACCATCTCGCAAATGTTTAGAGTTAGTACTGAGCCAAGAGTCTGCGCATGATTGGTGCTTATGAGGAAAACAGTTCCAAATTTGGTAACGTGTTAAGCACTGCTGCCACCACTTCTCGGCCCCGCGATTCAGTGCCATGCTCACATTTTTGGCGTAGGTGACACCCTCTAAAACTTCGAATCTCTCATCGAAGCGCCGATAGTGGGGCACTAGAAGAAAGTCGAATAATTCAAATATAAAACGTTTGTTCCATCTGAGCAGCAGTGTTAGTGATTTAAAATGCATGAATTGAGCAACCCGCTCCAGGTGTAGAAACCCCAAGCCCCCCATTTGGAAGGCATCGAAATGTGGGAGATGGGGAAACCAGACGAAAGATGAAGAGTGTTCTTGACTTTCAGTCGAACCAGATTGTCCAAACGACATGCTTCTGTTTACACTAGGAGACTATTGGAAGCGCCGTACAGAAATGCTGGCAGCACAAGCTACCAGTTCAAGTAATGCAGCTGCAATTTCGGAAACTACCTTTGGAGGCTTATTGACGAATAGTGAAAAACCAAGGTATTTAATAGGTTCGTTGGGCTTTTTGCAATGAATTTGGATGTTATTTATTTTTATGGAGGGGAGGCCGTACTTGATTGAAACACTTGGACTGGTGGTCCGGGCGCCAGCCAAAATACTGGGTTTTTGTCACACTGATGTATAAGTTGACGTTATTCAGCTATTGAGATGCGCAATTAGTGCGGGTTTTCAGACCCTCGTACGTATCTGAAACCAACAGAAGGTCGTCGGAAAAGGTAAAAGCTGAGATTTAGGAATCTACAAGATGGACCCCAGCACCAGAGGAATTAAGGTTTTCAAGGAGCGGATCAAAAACCAAGTTAAAAAGAAAAAAGGATAAGGGATCCCCTTGCTTGACGCTTCTTCTGAGAGGCGCGTTCACGTTGTCTCTGGTGCCGGAGCTCTAGAACATTGTGCCACCGTTTGTGTATATTTCGAGCAGGAGGAGTTGAATATTTAGGGGCACCTTGTGTGCCTCAAGTGCGAAAAAAATTGCGTGATGCGAGACAGAATCAAATGCCCTCTTAAGATCAAGACTCATGGCTATGAAACATCGGTGTTTAGTTTTAAAGAATTTCACTACACCTTGAAGTAGGGTCACGTTAGGGCAAGTGGACCGGTCGTCCGCAAAGCCTGACTGAAAAAAATTGAAGTTTCAAGTTTCACGTTATTTGAAAGATGCTTGAAAGCTGAAGTCGGGACAAGAGACGTTTTGCAAAACAGCCGATATAAAATCAGAGAGATCGAGATTGCTTTGTAGCTTTGTACGTGCCCGCCCTACAGCACTCTATTGGCGGAGTACGCCACTACCGCTACCCCCCATCCCCCTCCACATGGCATGTGGTGCCAAGATGACCACATTGCTCGTTGCTCGTCGCACTGCACGGGCATATTGGTTTACATTCTTTTTCTGGCTGCCCCACCATACTTTTTGTTCTACTTGCTGTGGAGCAAGCCAGGGGAGGAAATAAGTGCAAGGTTGGTTGGTTGGGAGCACAGGTGGGTCCCCGGGAGTCTAATTACATTGGCTGGATCCACCACACATACTTCCGGAGTCTGAAAAGCCGCGAAAAACACTTGACGGTTATTAGCTGAGAGCGGGACGCCAGTCCGAACCGGACCCCTGAAAGTCGTGGAGGAGCCCGAGGCAGCTGCCCCGGGTTAGGATTTCCTGTCTCCGAGTCGGAGCTATTGCGTCGTTGGGTGGTCGGGCATCCCGTGAGTGGAGCCGCACCATTGGACAACATCGACGCCCTCCCTGTCCTGGCCAGACAGGAGTCGAGCGATGATAAAATGAGGGTCAATATCTCGCTGTCCCCATTCCCATCACATTACCCATAACCCTTCCCTCAGTCCCATTCCCACAGCCTATGTCCCACCCCCTCCGCTACGTCCCAGGGGAGATCAGGGGAGTCTCCCCGGGCCCGCTCCCCCGGCTGTGGGTCGCTTAGTAGCATTACACCATTTTTTTTATTTTCCCACCTACGGGTGGCAAAAGCACAACATTGCCTTCGGGCCTTTTCATTTATATTACGATTGGGTTAAGCCTGTGATACTTTAGTGGTACAGGCAGGAGCTTATTGGCTTACGTTTTTTTATGGCAGCTCCACCATACTCTTTGTTCCACTTGCTGCAACTGATGCAGCTCGCGTCATCTATAGGACCTTGTTTTAACTTCACGGGCCTATATCGTTAGTTTTAATACAAAAAAGCTTTATGGAATGATTCGCTTATATTGAAACACTGTAGCTTTCTGATTCCTCACAACACTAGGGCCCTCAAAGATTATAAAGTCTACCATGCTGCAATTACTTTGCGCTGCCTAGACGTGTTCTTCTATTCTCTTTCACTGTTCTTCTATCCTTTTTCAAGTGGAAGGTTGTGTGGAAGATAAGATTTTATTCAGGTGCTTGATTCTAAAAGCGCGCTGTCTTGAAAACACCGAAAAGCAGGCAAGGAATTGTAAACTGGGCCGTTTTCACATCAATTAGGTCAGTGACAGCTTCTGCGGCCAAATACGAGCCTCACATATCTAGGCCACAAAGATAATATTTGTATGAAGTAGCAACTTGCGGGGATTACGCTTCTCTTGCTTGCAAGACATGAAAACAGTAAAAGGCGCGAGCTCCAATGCTAAGGGTAACTGGGAATTGCAATAGAAAGCGCACGCTTCTAAGATGAAAAAAAAAACAACAGTCAAATGGCGACAAATGAACCAGTATCTTACTTACAGCTTTTATGGGGTATGTTCTACCCCGCGGTTTTTTCTTCAGGTTGGCTACTGCCATCGTGCAGAAGGCGACAGCAAGAATGAGCATACACTTCATTACTTCCATTGTCCGTGTATGAGAACTCAGGAGACACAGTGGACTGTTGCAGCAGGCAGTTTATATACTGATGCTTTCTGAAAGGGTGCAATGCACTGACAAAAAAAAAACGAATCCCGCTCCTTTTCATGAATTCAGGAATTATTATTGAATAATACAACCTTTTCAGAAAAAAAAAACTTTTCCCCAGTGGATGAACTTTTGACGAAATGTTTTCAACCATCCCAAGTTACAAGCTATATTTAAAGGTCAAAGTACCCGCGATCGTCAGGACTGTCGTATATATATTGCCTGTGGATATAAGAAAGAAATATAAAAGTATTGATAACACCTACAACACGTGATACAGGCATTGCGGAATCAGGGTGTAGAAGAGCCTTATGTCAAAATACTGGAAGATATATAGAGAGCAACTGCACAGCTATTATAGTTCTCCATGAAGTCAGCAATAAAATTCTAATAAGGAATGGTAATAAGGAATGGTAGAGGCCTTTACTCTGCAGTGGCGGTAGCCAGTATAATGATGATGATGAACGCGTTCAAAAAATGTTTCTTTTCCTCGTTCGTGTTGTTCACTCAAAACGAACAGCCGACAAAAAAAAAATTATATTGCATGTTCGTTTGTACATAGTTTGATTTTAGAATAACCTATATTTTAGGAAGTAGGCCAGTTGGCTAAATGAGGAACCACTGGAAAACTCACATCATAATAAAAAATTTTTTGATGATGAAGCTTAACCAAGCCAACAAATTAGAAAAATATGTAACCATAATAGAAAGCGAAAAACGACCCTGATAGACGCATCTCAATTGACAAACAATGATCAGTCAGCGCTTGCTTAATCAGCCTAATATCGTTTTAATCAATTTGGTCACTTTGCAAATCATTCCGATAGCTCGGATATTTTCCCTTCAGAGTCATTTAATGGTACCAATAATTTCTCTAATCAATATGGCAGAACTTTCTGGTTGGTATTTCAAACAATTATCTGGCATGGGCGACTTTTAAACTAAAGCGGTAAAATCTCTCTGGCATATATATTCAGTGTTCTTATTCCGTCGGTGATTTACTAGTAAAATTAAGACAAGCTAATATTGTGTAGGTTAAAGAAAATATCGTCGATTGGCATAATTAGGCCGAATGGGAATTAGATGCTCTAGCAATTCGATCTTCACTTCGGTTCCGCGGCTGTAAAAATCCAGTGTTGACGGATGGCATTGTTCGGATAGCGTTAATTGACTAATGTCGATATGTGCAGAATTTTTTGTAGATCTGAGCTTTTCGTATTGCGCGCCACACTCATCTTTAGCTGTTACAACTTTGCGCTGGGGGGCGGACTTGGAGGGGAGGGAGTACAACAGACAAAAGAGAAGCATAATAAGTTCGCGCAGATCAGAGTTCAAGTCCGAGTTCAATATCCGGAGAAGTGGTCGGACCGACACTTTTCGCTCATGTGATACCACGCCAGCTCCATCGCACCCGACGGCTATGCAGCTGGTGAGACGAGAACTCGTGCGACGAAGAAGCATATGTGAGCCGCTCACCTCCAGCAAAGGCAGCTAGCTGTTTAGCGACGAGAGCACTGTTTACGTCCGGCTATTGTACCTCCTCTTATTGCTTCGAGTTCGCTTCCAGAAGCGCCTCTCAGGTGTGTCCTCTTCTAGATTTCCCATGGAAGACGAGGTTGTTTCCCTGTCTACACTCTGGAACAACACGCTTCATCTGATCGCGCCATCACATATTCGTACGGAGGTATAAACACGGCCTTCGATTCACCTTTTCCCGTGAAATAGAAGAGGGTGGGGGCGTGAGCGCCGAGAAAGGATCTGGTCAAACTGTTCGTCGACGTCAGAGGTTGTCCCCTGAGTAAAGGCACTCGCAGTCGCTGAAGGACGTCCCACATCGGCCAGGATACGGCTCTCAGTCATTCAAGCAGGCTGAATTGACGATGTTCGCATTGATATAAAAATAAGCAAGGCAGAACGACCACCACTGGCTTGCTGTTTCTCTGTACGTGCTGACCAATTCACCACTTTCTTTCTCCACTCAACCTTGCCAGCTTTCCTTCTCTATCAGCACGAAGGGTGTCCTATTTGCAGGCCATATTATAGTCCTTCAGCACTAAGGGCCCGTGCCACAAGGCGGTGCTCGCGTGAGCACCTAATAGCTTTGGCTGCTGTACAGAGTTATCACTTACCAGAGCGTTCCACCGATGGTGGGATGAATGCCATGTTGATGCATGTGGCTGCTGAGGCGGGGTCCCCAGCGCATCTGAGCCACGTATGTGGGTGTCCAGGAATCGGCCAACAGCCATTGCTCCAGACGCGTTAGACGCGGCTGGGATGGATGGATGGATGGATGGATGGATGGATGGATGGATAGATGGATGGATGGATGGACGGACGGACGGACGGACGGACGGACGGACGGACGGACGGACGGACGGACGGACGGACGGACGGATGGACGGACGGATGGATGGATGGATGGATGGATGGATGGATGGATGGATGGATGGATGGATGGATGGATGGATGGATGGATGGATGGATGGATGGGTTGGTGGGTGGGTGAATGAATGGATGGATGGATGGACAAGGTTGAAGCCTTAAAACGCGTGGTGGGTCAAGCCACCTAGCCATGACGGCGTAGTCAATGAGGCCGCCCCCTGGCGGGCTACCTCCGTCAACCCTCTAGGGTACCCCGAAGCGCCGTTGTGCTCACGCTAGATGTACGCTAGCACTGCGTAGGACCGATATGTTTGTGGGGCATGTGAAGCAGCAGTTTCGGCGCTGGCGCACGCAGCTTGGCGATGAGCAGCTGGGCTGTCATTAGGTCGCTCTAGTCTTTTAGCGCGGCGATGGCGTCAAGCCGAGATTGGTATGTGTCCCTGGACAATGAGGAATCGAAGGTGGGGACTTGGCGCGGGCGAAAAAAAAAAACACTGCAGATGGCAGCGCGGCGCTGGAGACTGCGTCAGTGGGCGGGGCAACGGAATCGGCGAAAACGGCGTTCGGAGCGTAAGGAACGTGCGCATCACCACATGGGCCGCAGGGCCCAGACGTCCCGGAACACGGCAGCGGACGTTCGCCGCCCCAAGTGGGAGGACCATTCAAGCGCACCCACGCTGGTGCGATCCAGAATGCGCTGGAAGCTGCTAACCAGCTGCCACGCGAGATGGACCCCGGCGTCAGCTCTGGCCATTGTTACGGTGCATGCGGAACCGACCGGGCCTCGCAAGGTGCGGGAGACCTTGCCTCGCAAGGTCTCTAAGCCACAGGCACCCATTGGGCCCGACACCCAAATGCTACTTTGTAAAAAACAGGACCCATTGGGTAGTCCCCGACCGGCGGGCATTCTTTCTATTTTTTTTTTGTTTTTCGCGGTCAGCCTTGCGTGGTCGTTGTTATTGTTGCCCTCGAGAAGATAATGTCGTGTACACGCTGCGGGGGATTGGCCAACCCACAGGGGGCGACTGACAGGTGCTCAATACGTTAAAAAACATTACAAAAATAGAAATAAAACAAATGCGTCTGGTTTTCGTGTTTCGTGCCGCGCGTCACCTCCTTCTTTTTTAGCCGTTATAATATCTAGGCATACAGGGATGAGACAACCCATCAACCGCTGCCACAGTGCAGACAAGCTTATATACCGGACGAACAGGGTGGCAGGAAAAGTTATTGAATTGCTTGGCTGAAATTGCTCTCGAACAGAGCCATCCGTTTTTACTAGCAAATTGGAGCTCCACAGTGCTGAGTGTTTCAGGTGAGAATGGCATTGAACATCTGGTGCACCTCGCTGAAATATGCCCAGGCGCTGTTAGTCTGTCGTAGACTCCACGATAGATAAACACTAGTGAATGAAGACTAGTCGGTCGCGAAGCTGTAGCTATCGTATATTCTGCCACGGAATGCATGAAACATTCATCTTTTTTTTTTTGAGAGCCTGTATTGAGATTATGCCCTCACCCTAATGGAAATATCACAGCGAATTCCAGCGCTTTTTTCCAATAAACAAATGCAACGAGGCCACTTAGGTAAATATTGCAGGCTCTAGGTAGGACCTTATTCACATGTGCTTGGTGCCCTTGGATGATTATTCGTTGACTGAAGAATTATACGAAGGGGCCGCACTCGGGAAAGTAGAGCGGCAAGCTCATGTAGGCAATTGATTCACATCGATATGGTTCTTCTATTCGCAATGCCGGTGTTGCGGCACCTAAATCTTATTGAACGACACTCAGATAACATAATGTGTGAACGCATTAATTGGCCAAAAGTGCTGCTTAACCTCGAAATGACAGTCGCTGTACTAGCGCCTCTGACGTAAGTGTCTTTAGTACGCCAAATACTTGGAAGATATAATTTTTTATTATTCACATCGAAAAGCGCATAAATTAGAATTTCTTTCTATTAACACCGATTTATTCTCTCAATGCGCGCATATTGTCACGGGTGAAATATGGGAGCACATCATGCCTGCGAGCGGCTCGGCAGCAGTCAGCCAGCACGTACACACACTTCGTCGTCTTCAGTTTCACACAAGGGAGCAATGCCGATGCCACCGACACTGTTCGTACAATGCATGTGACAATATTTTTCCCATCTTTACTCTCTGTTCAAAGATTATAGCTATAAAATGCTTCATGGGTCCCAAAGCGACTCAGGCTATGAGGCACGCAGTAGTGAAGGGCTTCGTCAATTTCGGCCACCTGTGGCACTTTAACCCGCACTAACGTCGCACAGTACACGCGCCTTTAAAATTTCGCCTCCATCGAAATTCGACCCCCGCAGCCGGGACCCAACCCGCGTCTTTCGGGTCATCAGCCGAGCGCCATAACCACTGAGCCAACGCTGCTGCTTGAGGAGAGTGGAACTGGTTATTTCAACTTTTTATGAAGCACTTAGATCGAAGAGTTTGGCATTGTTGAGGATATTGAGCTGGTGTGTCTGATTGAAACTATTTTTGAAAGTGAAAATGAAATCCCGATCGGAGTCAGGAAAGAACCGTTAGGAATCGAAGCTGCTCTGTTTGCTCCGGTAGGGATCAGAACACTGCTCGCGGCAGCAGTATATGGGAAATAATTGCGGCCGGACTTCATACATTCCAAAAATTTTGGAGTTCTGCTTCCGGTTCGGCCTCATGCCCAAGCATAGGTTCATCGCAGACTTTAGATGTTGTTTTTGTGAATGTGCAGAAAATGGGAGTTAAATCACTTTCTTTGTTATAAATACCACTCAAAGCCATGGAGCCACAGCCAGACGGTAAGCATTCATTACCTGGTTGAACAGAGCACACCTTTGACTGCCGTGTTTGTTTCCCTTGTCCCTAATTGCATTCATTGAATTTTCGAGCCAAAGCAACGTTAGCGGAAGGAAGAAAAATGACACTGGATACGTGCCTAGTTGCGACTCAACTGAATATTTTTTTCTGCAAGAGATATATTCACGTTAAAACATATGGTTCCTCAGAATGGAAGCGCCTCACACAAACTGCACCACTAAAACCAGTTGAGGAGCCGAATCTCTCATTGTTTGCACAATAAACAGAAGCTTCTGAGGCAGAATATATTACTTTGTGCTCCTAGCAACTCAGCTAGAAGGTAAAATATGTAATTGAATAGCACGTAGGATTTGCATGTGTTTTGTCTGATACGATACGCTGTTAATATGGTTTTTGCCATTTTTGGGTTGTTTGTGTTCGTATTAGTTGCATATATTATGTGGAAGAAAAAAATTTATTGCGAATCCGCGTGCGGTTCGTGTCAGGTCTTATGGATTTGTGCATGCTTTAGTTGTGCTGAAATACAATCAGCCTGCCCCAGCCCCCCACTAGCATCCCTTCTTGCTCTGTTACTTGTGTTAATTGTCAACCATGCATGCGCAACAATAAGCAATTTGTTGACACAGGAACCTTCGAGGCCACATTAGGCACTTTCATTACCATCGATTACTGCAAAAGAAATTTTTTTATTACTCTGCAGTAAAATCGCTTTCTGGTTGTGGAACCGCTTCCGGTAGGCCTGTGGAGCAGGGAATATATTGACCAGTAATGACGGCAACAATGAACTATGCTTCTACCCTTAGAAGCATTCACTGCTGGTAAAGGAAACGGCGAAAAGATTTACCAGATAATGACCTCGTCAAAAAACAACAACCGTGGCTCTTCAATTCTCCACATAGTTGCACTGAAGGCATGGGAATTGACGTCAGCGTGATATTCGTTAATTATTTATTTATTCAGTATCTGCGTCACAAATAAGGCATACAAACAAGGCGCGCTTATTCGAAAAAAAATAGAATGTATCAATATACTCAGCTCTTGGTAAAAAGCATCAACAGATGTATTTTCTGCGAAAACAGCCGGAATGTTATTCCACGCATGTGCTTTCTCGGCAAAAAAAGAATACCCCTAAACGTCACTCTTAAAAGCAAGTTCCTTGCCCTTCCAAGGTGACCCTTTCTTTGGGATATACACGAAGGCGTTTTCCTGTATATCTCTGAACTGATTCCAGCATGGTTATGATCTAAGCTATAAAATGTCCGGTTTCTTCATTAAGCCTTAGGGTTCGGCCACTGCGGAGTTTGGTGGTGGTGCTGGTGGTGTAAATATACAGGCGGGATTAGCTTTCAAGAGGCCTTTCGGCAATTTCTCTCCCTATGTCACTAATTTATGAGATTTGGTCTCTACCACTGGTCCATAAGGCCGGTGTCATCTAAAAAGTTCACTAGTGGTTGTGACAGTAGAAGGCTCAGCGTCTTTTTTGATCAGTTTTGTGCAATATTTTTCTAGGACAAACCTTCGAGCCCTGTTTTATATTTTTTTTCAAAGTTTATTAATTACCTCTAAGGTATAATGACCATAACATAAGCTTGCGCACTCGACTGTTCATTGCACGCATGGTAAATGCAAATACTGTTTCGGGCCGATGGGTAGAAAACTTTAAAACTTATTACCGAAGCTTCTTTTGTTCGTTCAATAATTTATGTGTCCAATCGATCGAAAATACTAGGTGACAAAACCCCTAAGTATTTAAATTCGTTTGCTCTGACAAAATTAACATCACGAATTCTAAATATGTGCTTTTCGTAGGAGCGCTTCCTTGCATGTCGATATTTTAGATGCCCTAAACCGTTTATTTTCTTCCTTTTCCTGCTTGTACGAAATGCAGAGTAGCTCTCTTGAGCACATGTGGTGCTTCTTCAAAAACTTGGTTCACCAATATATAAGCTATTTTTTGCCAAGGAAACAGAAAATTTTGCGCTGTAGCAATCCATGGATGACAAAAGATATTGCACGTCTGGGTCGTAAACTGGCGAAAGCGAGACAGCAACACTCAAAGCTTCCTTCATCGACCACTGCCGATAAGATCTCAGTGCTACGCTTGTCGTTGCAGAACGCATCAATAAGGCCAAACACCAATTCCACTTTGTACATATAAAAAAAATCCTTGTTTCCTCTTCAAGCATTAAGGTGGCAGACTGGGCATGTTGGTGATTCATAATGGAAATGTACAGCGCAAATACAGACAAGGCAAATCAGCACCTTCTTCCTACTGGCCAAATTCTCTTTTGTGCAGTTCCGTGAAATTGCTCGAACACATCATCTGTAAACACTTAACTTTAACTGGAGAACCACGTCCTTGATAACAATCTGCACAGATTCCGTCGCTGTCTTTCTAAAGTACATGCCATTCTTTCTTGTGTCCTTGTCTGTATTAGCGCTGTGCATTTCCATTATCTTCAAGCACGTTTTCGCGACATCTCGCGCCACGCAAGAATTTGATTCTTGGCTTTTCTGCAGGTAGTGCGTGTATGCACGACAAGTTAGAAATAGCCCAGGCGCTCTACCAGTACTTCGGCTCTGTATTCACTCACGATGACGGCTGCACGCCACAAGTTACTTCTTTTGATGATTTGGCACCAATCAGTGATATTAGTATTACCGAGGAAGCTGCGTTATGCCTCCTGCTTAACTTAGACACAAAGAAGTCACCAGGCATTGACGAAATACGTAACACCTTTCTAGTGTGGTAGGATGAATGGTGTGCCAAATACTTTAATGTTTAGAAAATCACTAAACCGCTCAGAATTGCCGAGCGATTGGAAACTCGCAAAAATCACCCCGATTATTAAAGAACAAAGCAAATCAGCACCATCTTTCCACCGGCCAATTTCTCTTTTGTGCAGTACAGTAAAATTGCTTGAACACATCATTGTAAACACTTAACTTTAGCGAGGAGAACCACGTCCTTGATAACCGTCTGCATGGATTCCGTCTTGGTCTCTCTACAGTACCGCAACTTATTGCAACTGTTCACGATTTAGCGGCAGCACTAGAAAGGCATAATCAAGTTGATATTGTTTTTCTTAATTTCTAAAATGTGTTCGACCGTGTATCTCATCACAAATTATTGCAGAAGTTAGAACCTATACTAAAACATGAGTTCCTACTCTCATGGATCGAAGCCTATCTTTAGCACAGACATCAAAATGGGGTTGTTGATGGCATCCTTTCTGACGCTGTCCCAGTAGAATCCGGCATTCCGCAGGGCTCAGGTCTTGGGTCTCCTTTTCTTTCTAGTATTTATTTATGTCATAGTTCAAAACGTACAAGTTTAAATACGGCTATTCGCAGACGATTGCGTAATCTATAAAGAAGTTTCTAGCCTCGAAGATCAACTCCTTTTGAACGAATCTCTGTCTGAAATAGAAAAATGGTACCCCACGTTGTAAATGACTTTGAATTGCAATAAAAATGTAGCAATAACCGTGACACCTAAAAAGAATCCTTTAAGTTTCACATACCGTTTAGCCCATGAACCTGTCTTAGTTGTCAACGCTTTTAAATACTTAGGAAATCATGTAACCTCTGACCTTTGATGGAATGAGCACATATCGTATATAGAAAAAAAAGCCCTAGGACAACTGCACTATTTGAGAGGAACGCTGGCACAATCCAAACAAGAAATCAAGCTTTTAGCTTACAAAACATTTGTTCGGCCAATATTGGAATATGTTGCGGCAGTGTGGGATCCCCGGGCTTAACCTAACAAACTTAAAATAGAAAGTGTCCAACGCAAAGCAGCCAGGATTATCTTCAATTGTTACAGCTGGAACGTTTCTCCAACAGCCATACCGCAAACCGCAGGACTTGAAAGCTGACCATGCGTCGTCATCGGGAAAAATTAAAGTTTTTCGACTTATATTATCACAATAAAATAAAAATATTGGAAGGAATTTCAGTTGAGCACACATCTTCCCGCCCTACACGCTAGTACTATTCTAAAAAAAACTTGCCGCGTTTTCATGTGAAACTTAAGTTTTTAAATACTCGTTCTTTCCCCGTACCATCGCTAAGTGGAATGGTTTACCCGCTGAAGTTGTAAGTTGCAAATTCGTGAATTTATTTTTACAAGCTCTGAATGAAGCATAGGGCTGCCTAAATATCGCTGTTTTCGGCCAAGTTCGGTGCCTTTGTTGCCTACGTTCAATGTCATTGACAGTCCTCTGCCTTTGTAATCGATACTTTGTTGTATGTTCTGCTTTTGACTTTGTTCGCTAGCTGTTTCTGTTGCAATAGACTTCTCGTTTTATTTATTATGCCTGTACCTCGACTCCTGCCTAAGGCCTGTAGTACAGGCCGGCAGTATTTGCTAAATTATAATAGGAGGCGTGCATAACATGGCCCGCCTTCAACCTTCCAGCATATACGAGTACATCATGCTGCCACCATGTCCAAATCGTTCTGCAAAGCTTCATAGTCACTATGATCCTTAATGTCTCCGGATAGAGATCCGTTCGCTGGCATGTCCGAAATGTTGTCTAAAAAAGCTGCAAACTAACTAGTCTTCTGAAATGCGCACTGATTCAGTCTTCTCCCACGGAAAAATAAATCGCATATGTCCCCCTTATCCATGCCCTCCTTGAATACGCCAGTATAGCTTGGTTCCAGTGCGTGAAAAATGAAGTGGCAATCTTACAAAGCGAGCAGCGCAAGGTTGTCCGATTTATTTTAGCAGATATCGCTCCCGTGATTCTCCAACTGACCTACGATGGCACGCATGCCACCCTATGCTGCCTGACCGAGTAAAGGTGCCTCGTGTGAAGTTTTTGTGCTTGTTAATTGAAAATGCCTTTAAGGCTGATTACTCAGCCTTATCTTAGTCAGCTGTTCCAGGCATACCCGTCATAAACCTGCTCTGACACTTCAGTAACTTTCGTGCAACAACGATTTCTTTTCTACCATGCTTCGACTCACAGTTCGTGAGTGAAACGAAATTGATCCAGAAATCTCACAACAGCGTTTAGCTGAAAGGGCTACCCAGCTTGTGGTATAATCGCTGTGCCCGTCAGACCTACAGTTAATTTTTCTCCTGATATTTTCTACTGAAACTTTTCTACTGATTTTATTGTGCTGCTCTCTTTAGTTTTCAGTGAGTTGATTGTACCGTGTGTGTACCCTTCTTATCATGTATATCTACGTTGAGACGTAATGTTCTGTATCACTTCTTTACTATTTGTACCCATCCTGGGCTTAGAATTGTAGTGATCTGAGCTGTCGATTGTGCTGCCTTTTGTCCTCTGCTGTAGTGGTTTACTTGTTCGCTCAATTTAACCAGAGTGTGCCATTTTCTTGTTGTACACGCCCCTCTTAGAATCCCTCCACAGATTGGCAGCGTATTGAAATAAATAAATAAATCGAAATGGGGTTCGTGAACCCGTGAACCCAGCGATACAGTTCACAAACAGCTGAGCGGCCGGCAGCAGAAGCGCAGTTAGTCTACACGGAAAGAGATCTGGAGCCGCGCGCCGGTACTTCGTCTTTAACTTATTCGTCTTCCATGGAGCCAACATCAGCCCATTCATCATAGTTCACTACAATAGCCCCTGGAAGGAAGAGGAGTCATCCTGGCGACCTAAGGCGACGGCCAGAGGAGCTGGTCGTAATAAGTCTTGAGGCCACTGACATGGACAAGTTCACGCCGCGACAACGCAAGTCCAAAGAGGGTGTGAGCGGCTCTAAGATATAATTGGCAGAGGACGTTGACTCGAAGACTGTCCCGTTATAGAGGAAGGGACCCAAAGCCAATCTAGTGATCCAATCTAGGCTTGAACCCGAAACGTAAAGCTCAGCCGGAGAAAATTTCAACTACAGCTCCAGAGCGGCGAGTAATAAAATGCTGGTGATAGCAGTTGTCGCAGGAACTCGCTCAGTCCAAGATGTTTCAAGGGTATTGTAATTTTAGAGTACAGTGTCCTTACTTAGCGTTTTCTTAATTACTTACACTGTTTATTGTAGTCAAAATGTACTTAGACTGAAGCGATTTAAGGGGCCGCTTAAGAGTACATTTTCCTTGTGATTCAGACCAAATTCTATTCTAGTTCGTTACCCTTTCAAGGCATTGCTCACTAGCAGGCCGCTGATCTTTATAAACCGAAACTTTAGCATCTTTAATGCGTGCTGTCTCTGTGACAAAGGTCGCTACGGTGAAGAATTTTTTTTAAATCTGAAAGATGGGGTATGTAGGCGGACAGTGGGCGTAGAAAAGATGGAACGGCATATTTAACATACCTTTGTCGCGTGCTAAGGCGTATGGTGGTTCAATAAAATGCGTTCATTGAATAAAATAAAAAAGCTATTCGCTACTGAAATTCATGTTTTTGTTTGAGAGTAGTTGTTGAACAGGTGGTATTTCTCATTACAAATACATTTTGTAGTTCAGGTCGTGCTCAGCATTTAATTTCATTTTCACTCTGCAGGCGTGAGGGAGAAAAATACGCGCAATGCGCCAAACAAATTTTTATTACATGGCTGCCCAAAGAATAAACAGGAGTGTGCACGAATCTCGCACCGGACATGAAGTTTGCCTGTATCGCAAATCAAATGCTGTTGTTGTATTTCACCGCCATCAACAAAGTGGAGAGGACATATAAGCTCCGCCTTCAGGATATGACGCGATAGGTTAATTGAATAATACCCAGATATGCGGAATTGGTCATTTTCCACTTAACATTAATAGATCCCTCGGAGTCTTCATACCGCTCCTAAAGCAGTGGCACCGCAGTTAAGCCATGCGCCACTGCCCGGTGATGGCAGGTACTGGAGGTACTGCCACTGTTTCGACATGTGAGACCCAGTTTCCTCTCCTCGACCTACCTCTCATGACCAATCATTCATTTGACTGCCACCGCCGTGGTGTACAGTTTGCTCACAGTCCAGTGGGCAGTTTGCTCACAGTCCGGTGGGCAGGTGTCTCAACTGCCGCCTATGTTGCTTCTCTAATGACTTTTCATGGATTTCTCTGTCACGGCCCACTCTGAAGACGTCGAACGCGGACGGCGATGACGACGCCGGCTTTTCTGTGACACGGGCTCCTTAACGCTATCGCGTTTGTATATGGCGGCCGCAGATGAAAAGGAACTCGCGACATGGGATAAGCAGCCGAACGGCAAGTCCACTTAGCCACCGCGGCGGGTTCTCCCCTTCATTAAGTAGTACTCCCAGACCTGCACAATGCCCTTGGAAACTCAGAATCAGACGGAGCTTCACAAGTGGAAGAGGTTCCGCTTTAAGTTGACGTTGATCACCACGTAGCCGTCCTGGCACCGGTGTGAATGGCAGGTGAAACGAAACGCATGTATAAAGGTTCACTTAGTGACAAAGCTCGGTTTCGAAGCGTAGCAACAAAGCACAGCGCAGTACGCATGCATTCCTGCAGTGGGTTAGTAATGGTGTGTCATGGACTGGACCGCAGGTTCTTGAAGATTTTCCACCCACAAAAAAAAGTGGTGTTTTCGTAGAGTCAATGTTATTTATTTGTTATTGACACTTTTCAGACAGGATTTTAAAAATACTTCTGTATTAAACAGGAGACGTTTTATTAGTAATCGATAGCTGCACATCTTAAAGCTGAAACTAGAGTTAAGAACCTACAAAATAGCAACAGCCCACCAACTTGCTTGATCTCGTCTCACGCCAAGCTGACTTATTTTCTTATTTCTTGTCTCTAGTGGACTTAATGAAAAACGTGACATTAACCTTAACTACATGACTCTGCAAAAATAGCGCACTGTTTTAAGATATTCCTGCAGACAGCTACGTCAAATGCCAACACCGAAACAAACAGTTCCTTTCTGAGAAGACCTTCGAGAAGCAGCTCTCATTTTGGACAGTGTTGCAGCTACCTAAAAAAAAAATTTCGGCTGGTAAAAGGTTCGCTCAATTTTTCTTGTTCGTGAATCAAGCGAACCTTCATGACAGCTTTATCTGCCGATATGCCAAAATTGAAGCATGAGGAGCTCATTTTTTAGTCATCTTCAATGTAATTTGTCCTTTGAAGTTTTCATTTTGACATACTGCGTAATGAATGTGGAAAACATTATGACCGTGATAATATTAATAGCATTACAACTTTGCAGTAATTTCTAATATAAAAAAATTCGCACTCCGAATTATAACTTCGCATTGCGATGTTTAGT